>JARYGA010013698.1:0-88521 GCA_030545235.1 Helianthus tuberosus
TTTCTGGTTTAACTCCCTTTCATAGGTCAGGAGTCTACCATGAAGTTGGGTCAGGGTCAGATCTTTGAACTCAACAGAGTTTAGGGTTACAAAAGCAATTGTGTCCCATTTTTCAGGAAGTGATCTTAAAAACCTGCTGTTAACAGTTGATTTAGGAAATTCAGTTTTAACAAGCTTAAGTTCACTTATGAGACAACTAAATTACTCAAACTGTTGTGTTAATGTTTCACCCTTAATGTGTCAAAAGGTTTCATACTGTTGGTTCAAAATTTCCCTGTTGTTTTCAATTACTTCTTCAGTTCCCCCAAATTTTTCCTTAAGTGCATCCCACAATTCCATGGCACTGTTACAGTGTAACAGCCCAGCATAGATTTCATTGGGGAGTGCAGATGCAACGATGCTAAATGCCTTGGCATCCAGTTTAATTTTCTGAAAATCTTGATCAGTATAGTTCTCAATTTTCTTAGGTTCGAACTTCTTTGGATCCTTAGCACTCGGCACCATTGGAACATGCTTTGAGAAAGTAATTTTGAATTCGATTCGACAGTGAAAACCCTGTTGGGGTTTTAATCAGGGTTTTATAAAGTGGAAAAAGTGAATGTTGACGTGGCAGCCGTTACAAAAGATCTGACGGATAATTACTGTCCACGTGCCAACCTCTGATGAGTAATGGAAGACAGTTGTTTAGAAAACCACTGATGGACCAAGTATAAGTGGTTTTCAGTGGTGAAATGAAAACAGTGGCTGATTTTTAACTATTAGTGGATAGCCATCAGTGGGTTAAAACACTGATTTTGAACAACAGTGATTAACAAGGAAATGAGAAAACAGTGGTTGACATTCAGCAGTTTACAATAATCCTCAGAACAGATGTTTGAACCAAAACAGTGGTTATGGCAGACTTTAAGGATTAATGAAAATTTTTCATTTTCAACTATTTTTTAAGTATGGAATTTTGATTTTCTGAAAACATTTTAATGCTTTTATTCATAGAAAAACAAAATTTTGCTTGTTATTCCAAGTTCAGCATGCCAATCCTAGAGATCAAACTTTCAAAGGTGGACGTGTCTAATGTTTTGTTAGCACATCTGCCAGCTGATCTTTAGTTGGAATATGATGCAGATAAATCAAACCTTTTTCATAGCAATCCCTCACAAAGTGATGCCTGATATCAATGTGCTTGGTGGTTGAATGGGATACTGGATTTTTGATGATATTTTCTGCTGCCTGACTGTCCAACATGAGAGGTGTCTTTAAGGCAGTGATACCAAAATTCAGCAATTGATTTTGAAGCCATAATAGTTGGGCTGTACAGCTTGCAGCAGCTATATACTCTGCCTCAGCAGTGGATGTTGAAACAGCTGCTTGCTTTTTGCTTTGCCAAGACACTAAGTAACTGCATAGGAATTGGCACCCTCCAGATGTGGACTTCCTTGTTGTGTTACATCCAGCAAACTCACTATCTGAGAAACCTGAAAGCTTGATGTTTCCATCAGCTGGATACCAGATACCAAGTGTGGGAGCACCTTTTAGGTATCTGAATATCCTTTTTATAGCAATAAGGTTTGACTTTCTAGGGGCTAATTGGGATGTTGCATTAACACATGTTGCAAACATGATGTCTGGCCTAGATGCAGTCAGGTACAATAAGGACCCAATCATGCTTCTATAAAGAGTTTGATCAACCAAATCATCCTTTTCAACAGACATGACTATCTTTGCGGTTACAATGGGTGTACTACATGGCTTACAATCATCCATCTCAAATTTCTTTAAAAGTTCTTTGGCATATTTGCCTTGATGGATGAAAGTTCCATTTTGAAGTTGCCTTACTGGAGACCAAGAAAGCACTAGAGTTCACCCATTGCACTCATCTCAAACTTAGCTGTCATGAGTTGTCTGAACTCTTCACAAATTTAGAACATGTGCTTCCAAAAATGATGTCATCCACATAAATCTGGACAATCATCAAGTCTTTCCCTCTCCATTTTAAAAACAATGTCTATTTTACCTATTGTGAAACCAATGGATAGAAGAAAGGTGGAAAAAGTTTGATACCAGGCTTTCAAGACATACAAAGCTTTATTTAGCTTGTAGACATGATTTGGATTAAATGGATCCTCAAAGCCTGGAGGTTGATAAACATATACCTCTTCTTGAATTTTACCATAGAGGAATGCACATTTAATGTGCATTTGAAACACCTTTATGTTGTGGTTGACAGCAAAGGCCAGGAATAATCTGATGGCTTCCAATCTTGCTACAGGGGCAAAAGTTTCATCATAGTCAATGCCCTCTTCATGTCTGAACCCTTGAACCACAAGCCTTGCTTTATTCTTGACAACAATACCCCTTTCATCACTTTTATTTTTAAAGACCCACTCTGTGCCAATAGGACTCATACACCCTGGCAGTGGAACAAGCTCCCAAACTTGTTGTCTTCTAATGGGCTACTTTGGTCAACAACTGTTGAGGTAGCAGTGATTGAGCTTTCAAAGTTGTTTTGAACATCTGCTGCTCTCCCATTTGATGCAGACTTTTGTTGTGGAATGATGACTTCATATCCATAGTCTGATGGAGGACTTTGTGATGGACCTGCATTGTTAGTCTTGACAGAAACATTTTCAAACGTAAATTTATCAAGATCAAATAATTATGCAGGATTTGCAGGGATTTTCATTGAAGAGAGTTCATTGAACTTCACATTCAAAGTCTCTTCCACTGTCTTAGTCCTAGTGTTGAACACTTTGTAGGCCTTAGCTGTGGTTGAGTATCCCAAATGATAACCATAATAAATTTTGGATGCAAACTTTGAGATAGAATCTTTTAAGCTTAAAATGAAGCAAGGGCAACCAAAAACTTTGAAATATGAGATCAGTGGTTTGATTTAATACATAATTTCATAGGCAGTATTTTGATGTCTGGGATTCATTAAAACTCTGTTCTGGACAAAGCAGGCGGTGTTTACAGCCTCTGCCAAGAAAGTTAAAGGCAACCCTGAATCAGCAAGCATGGTCCTGGCAGCCTCTATCAAAGTTCTGTTGTTTCTTTTAACTACCCCATTTTGTTCTGGTGTCCTGGGAATGTTGTACTGCCTTACAATTCCTTTGGACACACAAAACTCATCCAACTCCCTATTTCTGAATTATGTGCCATTGTCACTCCTAAAGATTTTTACTGGTAAGTCAAACTGCTTTTCAACCTGTGAGACAAAGTCTTACAGAATGCCTGCAGTCTCATCTTTGGAATGTAAGAAATAAGTCCATGTAAACCTAGAAAAGTCATCTACAATTACCAAGCAATATCTTTTCTTTTTAAGACTCGTGACTTTAGTTGGGCCAAACAGATCCATGTGAAGCATTTGCAAGAACTTGGTTGTTTTGGACTCTTCAATGGACTTAAAAGAGCTTTTATGTTGTTTTCCTTTTAGGCAGGAAACACAATGCTCAGGACAGGTGAACAATTTTTGAGGAAGACCTCTTACTAACCCCTGTATTGACAAAGCAATGATTGTCTTGAGATTTTTGTGCCCCAATCTTCTATGCGAAAGTTCTGTCTCTTTGTTAGAGGCAGCTGAGAACAGACAGGCATCAGTTCTTGGGTTCTCTTTTGACAAATTAACTACATAAACATTGCCACTTCTTTGAGCAACAAGTTTAGTTATTCCATTTTTTATTATTTCTTCAATCTTTTCAACCATTTCTGGTCCAACAATCCTACAACACTCCTTAGTAAAGAAAGAACCATAACCTTTGTCACTCATTTGAGAGACACTAAGGAGATTGAATTTTAGATTGTCTGTCAGATTGGCATTTTCAAACTTAACATTTCTAGACTGTACTGTACTAGAACCCATCACCTTCCCTTTACTATTATTACCAAAAGATATATCACCCCCTCCATGAGTTTTGAATTCTTTGAGTAGGGCTCTACATCCAGTCATGTGCCTGGAGACTCCACTATCTACATACCAAAGACTATCTAAGCATGCAGAAGCTCCCTGCACATCAAGAAAATAATTAATTCAGGAGGGTCTCTAAAGCCAATAAGTCTTTGGATGGGGTCTCAACAGTGTCTATGTTATGGTCAGGAAGATGGACAGTGGTTAGATCAGGGGATTGATTAACTTTTGCAACTTGTTTCTCTAACCATTGTTGGGGACCATTTCCAATCAGTTCTTGATATCCATAGGGATGCCTTTTCACTCTTTGTTTAGAAGGCCTTTTGTAGGCTTCATAAACATGTGGGACCCTAGGATATGGTGGTTGACCTTTACCTCTTCGGTATTGGTTAGCAGGGGGTGCATCTGTCACCTGAACATCTCTTTTAATAGAGGTTTGGTACAGCTGTTTGGTAACAGCTGTTTGAACTGGCACAAATAGTGGTTGATTCTTGATTGGTGGTTTTGATGAACTCATGGATGTTTTTGAAGTGTACTCATTCTTTTTTACATCAAAGGATTTGAGATACACACATTCTTGAGTGAGGTGGTTTGATTTACCACAGATGGTGCAGCTCTGGGAAGGCACAATGATGCTTGTTTTGTTAATATCATATGCTTTTAGATGAAAACAATCTTTGGTAAAATGATTTTTCTTCTAACAGAAATCACAAAACAAGTTTTTAACCTTTTCTTTTCTTTTCTTTTCTTTTCTTCTTTTCAGACTCCTTTGCAACAGAGTTTTGAACCACTGTTGGGATGTCTTTAAGAGGAATAACCTTTGCCTTAGGAGCTTTGACACCATCAATGGTTGTGAAGTCCATGGGTTTGAAGTTTTCAAGGATGTCACACTCATCAGACCATGTGGGTTTGAATTGATATTTCTCAATCTCCTCAAAATTTGAGGACCCCACAGATCTTTCCAAAGTGATCTTGTTATCAAGTTTATTAGTTATTTTAACCTCTTGGCCATCCTTGTTTGTGGGAATAATCTCAACAGAACCAGATTCATTTGTAGCATTGTTTCCAACTTGGTCATGTTTTCTAAAACCTACCCCAAATTTTACATTGCTTTTGGTCTGTTTCTCAAGCATGACTTCATAACCTTTGTAGGATTCCACCCATTCTTCACAAGTGATCTGGGTGGATTCCAACTCCTTTTTGCGGGCATGATATTTTTCTATCATGGTCTGGAGTTGGTCCTTGGTTATGCTATGCTATGCTCTTGTTTGATGCTGCAAATTTCATTCTCTTTTTCACTCAATTTGTTTTTCAGTTCTTTTAAAGACTTTTCAAATTGAACTTCAGAAGTTAATAACCTATATCTAAGGTTTTCATTCACCTCCTTAATGTTTGCAAATGCTATGATGCATTTGTCTGAAAAAAAGGTTTTTAAGAACCTGGGGTGATACCTTAGTTGCAGCCATCATGGCACAATCACAGGTATGATCACTTTCTTCTTGAGTTTTCTCTTCTTTTTCACCTTCTTTCTTCTTTTCTTCTTCTTCTTCAGACTAGGAATCAGACAGTGGTTCCAACAGGGGTTTTGAACTTTCTCCCAGCAGTATTTCATCAGCAACAGCAGTAACCACTGCTTCAGCAATTTTGTCCACTGTTTCATCACTTGACTGTCCTTCTTCAGCTTCCAGCCCTTCTGGTATGGTCTCCAATGCTACAAAACAAATATCATCACTAGAAGCACTATTTTGAGCATAGAGTGCAAAATTTTCATCTCCTAACTCTTCAGGTAAGCTGCTCCATTCAACCAGCCCTTGGGTGAAAAAGCTTTGTTGGTCTGGTTGAACCACTGCTGGTGCAGCTTGTTGAGGTGCAGTTTGTTGCACCTGAACCTGAGGAGCAGGGGCCTGGACATATTGTATCTGAGGGACAGTGGTTTGAACATAATGCATAGGAACAGGGGTTGCAGGGTGTGCTTAGTGAGCAGTGTTTACATGAGCAGCAGGGGCATATTGGGCATAGTGCACAGTGTTTTGGTTATTTTGTGGTCTAGGTTTTGAGCTAGGATGTGTTATATTTGGACCAGTGGTTTGACTCCTGCATTCCCTAGCAAAATGACCTAACCTATTACACTTATAGCATTTAATTTTTAACTTATCCCGCCCCACTTTTAGATTCCCATGTAACCCTGGAAATTTTCTCCCTGTCCTTTAGTAAAACTTGCTGGTTCTAACACTCAGCAATGCAAGTTGGTGCAAAAGGTCCATTTCGTCTACGTCAGTTGGATCAAAATGCTGTAAATCATTGAGTTCAAAGCACAGATTGTCAGAATTCTGGTTTTCACTACTAGCCGTGAAAGCATAGTTGTTTGAGTAAGAATCAGAGTTGTTAAAGGCTCCACCAGCTGTTATGTCAATATAATGATCATAACTTTAATCCTTACTACTACCAGATTCTTCTTGACCCAAAAGAGCTGTGCTGCCAAATGAATAATCATCTGCAACTTTTCCAGACTCTTGTAACTTCTTTTTCTGGTTTAAATCTCTTTCATAGGTCAGGAGTCTACCAAGAAGTTGGGTCAGGGTCAGATCTTTGAACAGAGTTTCTGGTTACAAAAGCAATTGTGTCCCATTTTTCAGGAAGTGATTTTAAAAACCTGTTGTTAACAGTTGATTTAGGAAATTCAGTTTTAACAAGCTTAAGTTCACTTATAAGGCAACTAAATCGCTCAAACTGTTGTGTTAATGTTTCACCCTTAATGTGACAAAAGGTTTCATACTGTTGGTTCAAAATTTCCCTGTTGTTTTCAATTACTTCTTCAGTTCCCCCAAATTTTTCCTTAAGTGCATCCCACAATTCCTTGGCACTGTTACAGTGTAACAGCCCAGCATAGATTTCATTGGGGAGTGCAGAAGCAATGATGCTAAATGCCTTGGCATCCAGTTCAATTTTCTGAAAATCCTTATCAGTATAGTTCTCAATTTTCTTAGGTTCGAACTTCTTTGGATCCTCAGCACTCGGCACCATTGGAACATGTGGTCCAAATATAACCGACTTCCAACATCCAGTGTTCTGTTGAGCTAAGATGTGACCCATCCTTCACTCCCAGATGTTGTACTCATTTCTCTTCAACATAGGTGGTTTAAAGAGAGAACCAATGTTAATGTTCATATCTTGTGATTGTGACGCCATCCTGGTTGTTTTATGGGCACTGGTTTATTAACTTTGCTCGTGATTAACCCTTACTCTGTTTTTCAACAAAACAAACAATTTAAAAAGTATCAACCATTTTGAGCCGAACTTTTACGTCAAAATGATAGTTAGATCAAGTTTGACTGTCCAAGCTCTGATACCAATTGTTAGGATCTGAGTTTCTTATGATTGTGTTTGTTTGAATTAAATTGAAGATGAATGATAAACAATTGCAACGGAAACTAAATGGAACAAATTTCAACACAATCAAATAAGAGAATTGCTTTTAACAAACATGTTTAACATGGAATCGAATGATTGTATTTATTACAAACTTCAATTACGCTTGCATGAATGCATAAAATCTCCCCCTCAGCCTGAGCTCACAGAGAATGTTCGTACAGAATGAGTTGAAAAGAGCTAATAGAACAGTACAGGGTACTATTCTAGTTTTAGTACCGAACAAACCACTGTGGCATCTTTGCTTACGTCACTATGAAAGTGACATCTAACCTCCTAACAAACTCAAACTACTGACCTATTATAACCACGGATTACAAACAACTGATTACAAATATACAAAGCATAAACAAAACAACTGATCCTTCATTCCACTGCTTAGGCTCCAGCAGTGCTTTGGTCTTCAGCAGTACTTGAGACATAACAGTTGATTGAGCATCAGCACTTATTCTTCATCAGTCTTTTGGGTCAGCAGTGGTTAGGAAGGGCAGTATTTGAATCCATCAAATGTTAGAGCCACTGTCAAGGGGAAAGAACTGTTGCACACATCTGCTTATTCTGAATCCACTGATCTGATCCAGTTTTGGCTTTATCAACTGTTCCTTTGTAGGGTTCAATCCCAACATCCAAGAAAATAAATATATAACTTATACCCAAAATTTGGACAAACCGAACAAGGAATATAAGCTACAAAAATATTTCGGAAATAAATTCGTATGTATATCTTGACAAATAACTTAAACGGTATTTTGGAAACCAAGAGAACAAAAATATGATTTCTACAAGTGTTACAAAAATATATCATATTTTTTTGACAAGGAGAAAATATATTATTTTTTAGTAGAGAAAAAAATATATATATTTTCTTAAATTAACAGAGAATATATTATTTTTGAAGAAAAAATATATTTTCTTAACAAATTTAGAATATATATAATTTTTGAGGTGAAAAATGCTTTTATAAATATTTTCTAAGTTAACCTTGAGAATATATTGTTTTTGGGATTTATATGAAAATATAAATATTTTTGCCAAGGAAGGAATATAAATAATTTTCTATACAAGTTTTCTTAAAATATTTATATATTTTAAGAATATATATTGGTGAACTTTTATTTAATTAAAAATAATATTCCGAAAAGTATAAATACAAGAATTAAGTCTAAGAATGCTTAATAAATACAATAAAAATACGTATTCTCGTACGTATAAATACACACCAGAATACGCCACCAATACTTGGCAAAAATACACAAGTCTAAGAATACGAGTGTAAGTATACCCATCCTTGGGGGAAAATATACATGTATAAATACTTGATAACAAATATTTCAATAATTAATAAATATAATTTAAGTTAAAATATTATTATTTTAACAAATAATTATATACTTGGAATAATATTATGACACAAAGAAATATAACTCAAAGATGCTAAGTCATAACAAATAAGACTTAGAGTCAAGGCACGGCCCACCCGTCTAATAAACCGTAGCACGTGTGTAGGTAGTCGTGCAACCGAGAAGACGCTTTAAGTTATACTGAGTTACGAGACGCAAGACTGTGAGTTCATGTCCACCTTTTCTTTTAACTGTTTTCAGTTTTATAGCTTCAGGGGTGAAATGCATGATACAAATGTTTACAAACATTTACATTTGGTATGGTTAGCTAAGGAATGAACTGTTAGATCATGTGAATGGTGGGTATAACGGTTAAGACCATTAATCCTCGTATAAGGACCGAGGGACATGAGTGATAGATATATTTGGGTGTTGCGAACCCCACCCCTGGGCCAGAAGTGGCCGAAGGTGGTGACTATGTCTTCCAGCCGGAAGCCCGGTACAAAATCTGCTAGGTTTGAACCATCCTGCACCATTGCACACATATTAGTGACCTTGCAAATCATTAATTGATCTGTTCATAGACGCTTTCATACCGGGTTTACAAATACATACTTACAATGATTACAAGTTTCTTACGAGCTCACATACAAAACACATGAACTCGCTCAACTTTTGTTGATGTTTTCAAACTACATGTATTTCTGGAAACTGATTATGGACCTGGCGGGCGCACAAGGATTTTCAAGTTGTGTCTTCAAATAAATGATGTCATCCAGTACCAAAGGGTTTGAATCGTGTGTTTTATCCTTGATATGATCCATGGTTCAAAGCCTCGTTTTATTTGTGTCTTTTGTGTCAAGTCCTTTATGGAACTTTAAACAATTTAATGGTTTATATTATGAACTCGAAGTCGTGGATTTCTGTTAAACAATGATGGTTGTATTATTTTGAAACTTAATTATGGATGAATATCATGGTTTCTATCATATATTTGTTTGTTATGGTTGAATGCAATGATATTAAGCAAGTCACACGTAACACGCTTCCCCAAAAGTCAGGGTGTGACAAAAAATACCAATTTTCACGACCAGACGTTCTTCTTGCGGGCCTCCAGGTACCACAGGAAAAATCACTTGTTGTTCGCGCCATCGCTCATTGTGACTTCGTTTGTAGTTGCGCCTGCGCGAAGGACCAACTTGAACCATGCAAGTTTGCTTTGCTTTCTTATTGCTTAGACCTTCATCCCCGCGGGTAATTTGGCGAACCTCCTTGCGCACGTTTTGCACCAAGTGAGTGAGCTTCCCGCTTTTGAGTGCCTTTTCGATCTCGGTGCGCAAGCTAATACAATTGTCAGTCGTGTGGCCCGTATCCTTGTGATAATCACAATAGAGATTTGGGTCCTGACCCTTCTTGTTTTTCATCTGTTGCGACTGTTTGAACTGATAATTCTCCATACTGAGAACCACCGTGGGAGTTTTGGTTAGAGGAGTCCATTGCCTCTCCCGAGTCTCTTGCTTAATTGCTTTTTGAGCAGCAATTTTGTTGATTGTTGCACGGGCATGTTCTGAAGAGTATGTGCTTAAACCTGAATCCTTCCAACTCTCCTTGAATTTTTTACCATTGTTCCTGCTCATGTCTTGCGGACGTTTCTGAGGCAATGGAGGTCGATTAGAGCTTAAGTTGCACTCAGTTAGAGCGTAAACTTTAGCTGCTTCCATAAGTTTCTCCCAACTCTTCGATAACCCTTCAGTTCCTGATAACACCTTGATCATCTCATCACACCGTACCGCATACTTGAGCTATGCGTGAATCAAATGCTCATGTACGTCACCGATCTCATGTACTTCCTTGTTATATCGCGTAATGAAATCCTCCAGACTTTCATTATCTCTCCGCCAGATGTTCATGACATTTGCGGAATTTCTGATGGAACATCGTTGCTGACTAAAAAGAACTAAGAATTTTTCCTTAAGGTCAATCCAGGAAGTCAGTTTACCTGTTAGCAAGTTTTCAAACTAAAGGCGCACAGCTCCTGTAAGAGTTTGAACAAAATGGTGACACCACATAGGTAACGTCTATCCGCCAATTAGCCCTGCGCTGGTGAACAAGCACAAATGAACAAGCCATTAAACTTCCCACGTTGGTTGGTAATTTTGCACGCTCGAGTGGAGCCAATGAAAGTTCCCTGACAAACTTGGAATTCTTAGTAACTTCAGCTAGTCGATAGATCAAATTGTAATCATGCTCTGCTTCTGTATTATACACCGCATGTACTTTCGGCTTATAACTTGCATGATCCTTTTGTAACCGATTGAAAATACTTGTGTTATCATCCTCATTATATGTTCTATCATATTCATCAGTCTAGGTGTCCTGCTTTTGTGAGTAACGCCGGCCTAGCCTTGAATGAACAGATTGACGTTTCTGAGAGTATTGCTCTTCGCGATAATCCCGACGTCTAGTGCCAGAATAAGTAGACTCATATCTGGTACTAGACTGAGAATAAACTTATGTATCTTCGACCGACATGTATGATGGTGAATCGTAATGTAACACTCGAGGTGCAGTTGGAGTTCGCACTTGATCTGCAGATCTACGTGCCTATGGTGCTGTTTGAGCAGTTTGTGCACAAAGTTGTGCATAAATGGCATTGAAATCACCTTGGGATTTAACATACCAGGAGATCAGAGTTTCACCAGGATGTAAAATTGACCTGATCGGAATTTCAGGCTGAACTCCTGGAGTGACATGATCGTTCACATGATTGGCAACATGATGAACATCATTATCATCTAACGCTTCTTCCACGATTTCGTCGACACGAAAAGCATAAGAGAAATTGCCTCTGTTCTCGGATCGAGAACCTAGTGGTTGATTTGACGGACCTTCTGCCATAGAAACAGAAGAGAGAATGAAATCGAACGAGAAGATGAAAAATGAAAGAAGTAATCGGTGGGAGCCAATGAAGAAACACCAGATCTAAATGCCCAGAATTAGTTCAGATCTGGGGGTAGGGTTTCTACATAAAATGGTTAATCCTCTCGCCGATAACTACTGGATACTACTTCGCCGGAAATCATTGCAAAACAGAAACGTCGTTAGCCTCGCCACGGAAAGAATGGGGGTTCTCTCCGTGACCACCCTCCGGCGTGAGAATAAGTACAGTGATCTCCAGAAGAAGATGAAGTAGTAAGAGTGAAAATAAGTGAAAGTGAATGAATAACGTGTACCTGAATTCTCATATTTATAGCCGAAGTTTGGCACCGAAAATATCACGGAGGAAGTAATGGAATCTCCTTTTCCATTAACAGTTATCTCCCCATCCATGCGCACAGATCGCGATTCTGATCAACGGCTAGGAAGATGCCACGTTGAAAGTAGCTTGATCTAGATCTGCATGTAAATTGTTGCCATCTCGTGACTTAGATGAAGGTTCTAGATATTGCCACGTCCCATTCGGTTATAACCAAATGCGGTTTGTGCACGATAAACAATAATGCCTTCTAGAAGATCTACAACTATAAACCATTGATCATTTGCCATGTGTTCATTTTGTTATAACAGAAAAGATTCCTTTTTTTCAAGTCCTTATTTCATGCGCGCGGATGTGTTTAAGACTTGTCTTTTCTTGTTAATTCTTCAAGCTTAACTGTACCCTTGCGCGGGTCCACGCAAGGGTGTTAATTGAGTATTTGTCTTTGCTTTCTCCGGCACATGGTTACTGAAGACTGATCTTTCCAAATTCTATTTAAACTCATTGCGCTGCCGCGCAAGGTTTGTTTGAGATGAATTTTGAGTGTAATTATGGTATGGTTCTCTGCGCTTGCGAAGGGTTTTTGGGACCATACCCCTTCACTGAGACATGTTGGGACAAAGAGAAGTGTAGTCGTTAGATCGCTTAGTGTACGTCTCGATTTCGGATCCAACCATCTTAAGCTCGTAGTACTCATTCTCGAGCTTGTGAATGTCATCCCTGTGACAATACTCTTCTATGATCAGATTTTTGAAGTCATCCCAAGAAGTAGCATTAGCAGTTGCCAATCCAAACACTTGGACTTGTGCTTTCCACCAGGAAAGTGCATTCCCCTCCAGGGTGTCAGTAGCAAACTTCACCCGGTTAGCAATAGGACATTCGCACATGGCGAACACAGATTTGACTTTCTCAATCTAGTGCAGAAGGCCATTGGCTCCTTCAGTTCCATTGAAAGGGAGAGGTTTGCAATCCATGGGAGTTTTGAAAGTGCAAACAAGTGGTTGCACAGGTGCAGGTTGACCTGTCATGGAAGACGAAGCGAACAGAGTTAGGAACCATAAGACGATACGAGAGTTGGATCTAAATATCCCAGAACGACAAGTTTACCTCCAGGATAGGCTGCAAAAGTCACAGTCACAGTGTTAATCAGGTTTGTAAACTGATCCTGAGTTGTAAAACCCTTACTTGATTTATACGATTTTCATATAAATATCGGCTATAAATGTATATTTACTAATACACATACAAAAGATGTGATAACCGTCAAAAATCCAGGTATCCGTACAATGTAATTAACCATAATTAGTGCTTAATGACTGTGCTGAATTACAAATGACTATTTCTGATTACTGCATCATACTTACATGTGCATCACATTTCATACTGTCACATCATTTTTACATGAAAACTTCATTGACATAAATGATGCACAAAGCACAACTAGCACAGTTAGCGGATAACTCAGAAAAATGCTGACGAAATTCAGTACATAGACAGACAGTGTTTTGAGGCCCAGTATGAGCCAGAGACTAAGTACTACACTAGTATGGTGTGTAGGGAAGTAAGGATCACAAAACTGCTTCACTAGGTGATAGTTTAAGTGCCGAAAAGTGCCTAAAACCCACTTAATGTGCTGAATTCAGCATTTTTCAGCAAAATTCAACTTTTTAACAAGCTAGTTACATGAAAAAATATGACTAAATAGTCCTGAATGCTTTCCTAAGTGTCGGGAATTAAAAGTGTCACAAAAGGTAACATAATGAACACTAAACGGAATAGTTTGACACTTTAACGAACCGGTATCTAACAGAACAATCGGACACTACCCGAAACACCAAAATTATACTAGAAACATTGTTTTAGTGTTTCTGAGCTAGTTATGATCCCCGAACACCCTAACACACTATATAACACATGATATGCTTAAACACTAATCATCACACTAGAAATTTAACTAGATTTCCTAACCTATCATTAAACCCCAACCAAGACCCCCCCCCCCATCTTGTTCACAACATCAAGGGTGTGGCCCACCCTTGATCTTTCTTTATTTCCCTTGATCTTGCAAGATTTGTTGAAGGATTTGTTATGTACTTAACAAGCACATTATCCATTGGTTAAAAGCTTAACAAGGTTATAAGATGGACTAATGCTCATTATCTCACACCCACTCAACACACACACTTTCTTCTCCTCTCCCACTCTTGGTCTCGGCCGAGAACACCCACCACACCACCACCATTGTCAACCATTGATCATCCATTCCAAGTTCATCCTAAGGTACAAGAAGGTGTCTAAGGAAGTTTGGAGCTCTTGGAGATTAAAGGACCTTTCCCATTTGCTTTCATCCAACACATTAGTCATCTTCAACCTCTTATGTTCATCCCTAGCCATAGAGCTAGTAGTAAGGCCCTTATGATCTCTTGTTACTTCATATTTTGATGGTTAATAGATGATGAACATTGTTAATCTTAAAGAACCCTAAAGAACATAATCATGAATCTTTAACATAAGCTTAACACCATATGAATGCATGTTGATTGTGTTATTTTGCTTCTTGATGATTGATTATTTGTGTTAGTGATGTTAGACATCATAAGAAACCTACTAGATTGTGATTAAACACATGATCTAGTAAGATAAGATGATGATCTTGTGAAAGACCAAGATGATCATACTTTCTGTAGACATGAACTTGAATAATAAAAGTTGTTTTCATATAATGATGATTTAAACAAAATACAAGTCTTGTAAGTGGATGGTTTATAAAATAGTTTTCTAAAGAAACTAAGATAAATCACAAGATTTACATAAACATTGTTTTTAAAGAAACTAACCATGTTTCTAGTGGTGAAACAAGTATAAGAATACATTGTTTACAAGAAAAATTCAAAAGAATGATTTTTAAAAAAAATCATCTAGTAAGTTGTAAACACCTAAAGCTTCCAAGAATGAGATTTTTAAAGAAGTAAACACACTTTAAAGGGTAACTAAATCTACTAAATACACTACCAAGTTACTACAAGTTTTTATGAAAGTTCAAGTTCATGATTGTTATGTAAATTTTGACACCTGGGTCACTGCGACCAGCAAACAAATACCAAATCAATTAAATATTGTGTTTCATACTTGGAATTTGTATAAATATGTGTGATCTTTGCACATATCAATTCTTGTTCGATTTCGAACTTTAAATCGCTTTCTGGAAGGTTATACGCAATCTAATGCGTAAATATAACCAGTTTAATGCAACAAACACTATGGAATAGTGACTTATATGCTTAACATACCATAAATAACCTTTACATAACTTAGAAATAAGTTTTGAAGGCTTTGGTATGGCAAAAACAAGTTAATTCGCTTACAGGGACTAAATTTGACAAACTGCGAAAGCATGCCAATTTGAACTGTAACGAACATTTCGGAACATGGCCATAAGTTAAACATACCATAAATATCCTTTACATATCTTAGAAATAGGCTTTGAGGAGTTCGGTGTGCTAAAATAAACTTTTGGGTCATTTAGGGACTAAAAGCGTCAAAAAGTGCACAAGTTTGCATTTTCGCGCATAACTTGCGTTCTGAATACATCCGGACATCCAAAAATTTATGTAAACATTAAATTATTTTATTTTAGTGTTTGGCATAAGAAAAATCCATTCGTCGCTTGATTTGGATCGTTTTTGCATCCGTTACGACTTCCGTCCTAATTAACCGAACAACGCAACCGTACGACCAAACGAACCGACATCTGACATATTTTTGAGCATATTTTAAGTTCCCTATACCTTAACTTTATTTTGGAGCCTTGAAATGGGGTTAACGGGGCTTAAAAGTGCAAAAAAATCAAGTTTTACAAGTGCAGGAAACATTTTTGAAATTTCTGACCAGATTCAATGAACCTAGTCCATTTTGAAGTGTTGATGGTTTAACCCATGGTTTTTCAAAACCATGGGATGGTATTCAATGAACCTAGTCCATTATTAGGGGCTCCCATGGTTTTAGAAAACCATGGGCACACATGTAAGGTCCATATCAAAGCTCAGTTTTCGATGAACAATCTTAATGGTTCTTGAATTCCTATAAATACCCACCATCACTTCCTCCCAAAGCACACTTGAATCTGATTTTGGCTCTCTAATTTGAAGTTTATGCTTCATACCTGAGATTAAATCGGATCAAGAGCTGGCGGGGACCTTCTGTAAGTATTCTTTCGTTCTTTTCATTCGTTTTTGTCGTTAAAGTCAAACTGCGTTTGACTTTCAGCTTTAACCAGTTTATGGTCAACGCGAAGTTCGTTTGAACTTCATAATGTGAGCGTAATCACGATGGTTATAGTCCCTAGTGACTATACCAACTGATTGCCACGTTATCTAGGCTCAGTGACGAGTCGTAGTTTCGGCCAAAATGCGTTTTCTCGCGTATTTTGTAACCAAACTACTCTAGGATATCAAAACCGTTTGTTTTGATATCAAAACCTATTTTCTAACTTAACTAAACATGTTCTAGCATGTTTAGCTTGTCACTTTTTTTTTAGATTAGTGCTTGTGTGGAGCCGAAAGTCAAGCGGACTAAACACCCGCTTAGACTTTCGAACACGACCCGTTTGGTCGATCATTAGGATCCAACCAAACATGTTAAGTGACCATAGTAGCATAGGGAATAACCTTCCGAGGTTATACCTTATGGTCACTTAGGTTTGATTAGTCGCATGATAGGTAGTTTATATGCCTTAGGTAAATTACCAAAATGCCCTTTTTACGCCAAAATTCATTTTAAGCCTATGTAACATAATTTTTGATATCTAAACTAATTTAGCAACAATATTAGACATGTTAAGGAATATTTTACTTTTCATAGGTGTAACAACTGTGCTTGTAATCGCTATGAACAGTTCTATTATCAATAAAACAATGTTATTTGATCCCAATGTTTGTTTGATTGTGTTTTACATTTTTCATGTTTTGACTTTTATGTAATTTCAAACTCTACATCGCTTTCTGGAGAGTTATACGCGAACTAGTGCGTAAACGTACTCAGTTTAATGCGAGAAATACTCCGGAACATCAACATATACTCAACATACCTTAAATAACCTTTACATAACTTAGAAATAAGTTTTGAAGGCTTTGGTATGGCAAAAACAAGTTAATTCGCTTACAGGGACTAAATATGACAAACTGCGAAAGTATGTCAATTTGAACTGTAACGAACATTCCGGAACATGACCATAAGTTAAACACACCTTAAATATCTTTTACATAGCTTAGAAATAGGCTTTGAGGGGTTCGGTGTGCTAAAATAAACTTTTGGGTCATTCAGGGACTAAAAGTGTCAAAAAGTGCACAAGTTTGCATTTTCGCGCATAACTTACGTTCTGAATACATCCGGACATCCAAAAATTTATGTGAGCATGACTATATTTTATTTTAGTGTTCGCCATAAGAAAAATCCATTCGTCGCGTCATTTGGATCGTTTTTCGCGCTTATGCGTGTTCCGTCGTAATTAACCGAACATCGCGACCGTACGGCCAAACGAACCGACATCCGGGAATATTTTTGAACACATTTTAAGTTCCCTATACTTTAACTTCATTTTAGAGCTTTGAAATGGGGTTAACGGGCCTTAAACGTGTCGAAAATGACCTTTTTGCATAACAGGGACTAAAACTGTAATTCTGCCAAACTTAGGCCTAGCGGTGCGCTACACTTTTAGTGTAGCGGTGCGCTAGGGGTCTGCAGAACAAGATCAGACTTAACAGTCAGCAGTTTCCAGCTGTTGCAACTTCACCCACACATTTGCACATGCATATTCAGCTGATAAGGATCAATTGTAGGCTACCATAAGCTTCCAACACATGTACGGCTTGGATCATGGCACGTTTTCCATGAAACGATCCTAACGGTGGACCGAAAGCTATAAATACCCCACCCCCATATGCTTTAAAATCACTAGAAATTTGATTTGAGAAACTCTAAGTTGAAACATTTGTTTCATACCTGAGATTTTTTAATCGAGTTTAGCATTCGGGGACCCTTCGTAAGTATTCTTTCGTTCTTTTCCTTATTTTACTGCTTTTCGAGTCGGAAAGTCAAACTTTGTTTGACTTTCAGCGTTGACCAGTAATGGTCAATGCGAAGTTCGTTTGAACTTCGCAACGTGATTGTAATCACGATGGTCATAGTCCCTTGGGACTATGCCTACTGATTACCACGTTGTCTAGGGTCGTAGGGTAAGCGATCTGATCAATCGCTTATACCTTCGAACCCGACCCAGTTTGGTCGATCATTAGGATCCGACCAAATACATTAGGTGACCATAGTGTAGGGAATAACCTTCCGAGGTTATACCCTATGGTCACATCGTTTAAGTAGTTGTATGATAGGTAGTTTATATGCCTTAGGTAAATTACCAGAATACCCTTTTCATGTATAATTAGTAATTAAGCATATGTAACCTAAACTTTTGTCACATAACTGATTATGCAACATGTTTAGGCATATAACACTTGTCATAGGACTAGTTAGGCGGTCCGAACGCGTTTCACGCGCACGACGCGTTAAAGTAGCATAAGCTTCCTAAACGGGTCGTAATGGGTCGTAAACAATTAGGTTAAGTTTCTTTTAGTATGTAGGCTTTGTTAAACCATGTCATGTGAGTTCCTACACTCATTTGGTTTACAAACCCTAATGCTACCCAGTCTTCCGATATAGGTCCGGTTTATTAACATAGTTACCTATATTAGGTGCCGTTTGATTCCGAGATCTATAGCATTACTTGGTGGTTATCTTTAGACAACTGAGCAATCTCAAGTGAGTACATAGAACCCCTCTTTTACTGTTTTCCAAACTGTTTTGGGGTGGAACACATGTGCCTACTTGTTACTTTCATGCTTTCCTGTTTTCACATCATATACCTGCTATGTTCGTTAGTACACTATAGTACATGATTTCATTACATTTCATACTAGGTGTGCCCATTGTGTGCATTACTTAGTACATCGTTTTACATGACATTTCATGCTAGGTGTGCCCATTGTGTGCATTACTTAGTACATCGTTTTACATGACATTTCACGCTATGTATGTTTATTTGATTACATACTTAGTGCATTGTTTTCACATGCTTACATTTTGGTATGACATTTGGTTTGTTTACATGGGACAATACATTCATTAACAATGATCACGCCGTTCGTTAGTAGGTAGTGGTACCATAGGAATTGACAACTCCCGTTCCGGACATCCCAGGGAAAGGGGACAGAAAGGAATGACCGAATTCGATGATATAAGACAGATAGACCTTTAATTTGTTTAAGGGTTTATCACCACAGTCACAAGGCTTGGATGTATGCATTTTCACAATACCACATAAATGTTCATATTCAGTATTAGCATGCATTTTCCACAAGACATAATATTGATTTAAACCATGTTTTACTTCAATACTTTGTTTTCGTGCATATGGTTTAGTTGAGACATTTCACTTGCCATACATGACATTTTGACATAGACATTTTACACAAAGACATTTGACAAAGACATTTGACATGGATATTTGACATAGACATTTTGACATGATTTACCTTTGACACATAAACATGATTGACATTTGTTTTACACTACATGATTTATATCTTGACATAAACACTTTGACATATTATCCAATACATTTGATAATTGGTTTAGACATAGACATCTTACATTGTTTGGTTTGGTTTGATTAAGTGATTAAGTAACGATGCGTGTGTAATATGATACAAGCATGGTGGATACGCCGCTGGTACTTCCTATATATAAGTGTTTGTATGGTATTACATGTCATAACGTTATTTGAATCATTTCAATATTGAGACATAGAACATTTTATACAAATAGCATACTTTTCACAAGACATTGTTAACAAACATCTTACTTCATACAAACTCATTTTTACATGGTAAATCATTTAACCTTACATTTACTTATACATATCATCTGATCTTATCGTTTTCAAATGATTTACAAGACAAAGCAAATTATAAGGTTCATGACTAAACATTTTTCTTAAACATAAGTCATGAATCCTATTTTCACAAAACCTATGTATCTCACAGGCATTTTTATGCTGACGTACCTATTTTCACATGTGTTTTCAGGAGCTTTTCCATAGGATGTTGATCAAGATACTAGGGCGGACCTGTGCCTTAGAGACTTTAAAAGAAGATAGACTATGTTTAATTATGTTATAAACTCTGTATTTCTGTTTAAAACAATGAAACTCTTGTGTTGATAAATAAAAATACAACTTTGTATGCCATGGTTATGAAACAATTAATTCTGTTACAACACTCCCCGACGTTTTCCGCCACGTTTTGTATGATACACGTGGTCGGGGTGTGACAAAAGAGTTGGTATCAGAGCCAATGGTTATAGGGAATTAGGTTATTAGTAATGCTTTGACCTAGACTATAACTTTTCTAGGACCCTAACACAAGTTATCTTGTGTTTAGATCTTAAAACATGCACATCACCTATCCTTAGGTGATTATCAAAACAAGAACCAAATTTTTCCGAAACGATTTTTGAAAAACAATCATTTGTTTTTGGATAATTTATTACAAGGTTTTGAACCCTCTTTTGTAAGGTTTTGAACCCTTTCGGTTTAACTAAAATTCTTGGCCTTGTGCCTTCAAATTTTTAAAATCCCGTCAAGGTTTTGAGTTTTAAATAATGTGAACACGTGCAAACTGGAAGGGTGAATGCCTGTATTCTGGGTTTTCTGTCTAGGCAATCACTTCGTATACATCTCATCAGACGCGAGACCAGTTGTGCTTACTTGGGAATTCTTGGGATGAGTGTTCACTTATAGGCGAGCATGTCTTCATTATACATTATTTTTGACCCATTTACTTTGATTAGTCACTGTGATTCGTTTGTTTGCTTGGTAATGCGGAAGAATGATCACCATCTTTGCTTTTGTTGATTTTGTTTCATCTCATTCTCTTCATCCAAACATCTCACTCGTTTCCTTTCATGTTTTCCTCTTTTAGAATGCCTCCTCGACGCGAGAACCAGATAGCAACTGCTGAATTGGCAGAAATCATTGCGCAGCAGATGGCTGCTCAATTTCCAAATCTCTTTGCTCAATGGAACCAGGCCAACAACAACAACAATGTTCCATGCAAATACAAGGATTTTAACTCGGCTAAACCACTCAAGTTTAGTGGTTCTGAAGGAGCAACTGGGCTTCTTCAGTGGTTTGAGAGCATTGAGAATACTTTTCGCCACGTGCAGTGCCCGGATAATCGCAAGGTCGAGTTTTCTTCGAGCGTGTTTCAGAAGAGGGCTCTTACATGGTGGAATAGGGGTAATGAGAGACCGAGGTGCAGAAGTTGCTCTCGCACAGACATGGGCTGAACTTAGAGCCCTTATGATGAGGGAATTCTGTCCTCGCCATGAACAGCGGGCGTTGGAAAAGGAGTTTGATGTTTTGAAGCAAGATAGTGGTGAGCACAGGGCTTATACTGATCGGTTTGAAGAGTTGAGTTTGCTTTGCCCGACAATGGTTACCCCACTTGACAAGGCTATCGAAAGATACATCGACGGTCTACCTGACTCGGTACAAGACATTCTTACTGGTAGTGAACCTGCCACACTCCGTCAGGCGATCGAGTTATCAGCGACATTGACTGAGTCGCAGATTAGAAAGGGAAAGTTACACAGGAAGGGTGACAAGGGCAAGAAACAGTTGGCTGAGAAGGAAGATAGCAAGAAAGGTCAAAACGGGAATGGAAAGGTTTCTGGTTCATCGAAGAGGGCAAAGAAGCGTAAGGCTTCCCAAAACTATGCTGTCACTGCCCAAGCTAACCAGGCAGCTCCCAACCAACCCGCACAGCCTCCAGCAAAGAAACCATATTCAGGGAATGCACCTTTGTGCAATAGATGCAACAGTCACCACCAGCCGCAACTTCCATGCCGTTTCTGTACTAACTGTGGGAAGTCAGGCCATGTTGCCAATTTTTGTCGGTCTGCTCAGAATCCCGCGGTTCAGAACCCGGCTCAACAAGTTGCTCAGCCTCTTGCTCAGCAACAGGGTCAAGCTGCACGTCCACAATACCCACCTGGTGCTTGTTATAACTGTGGGGATCTGACCCACTACAGAAACCGATGCCCAAGGCTAGCAAACCAGAACCAGAATCAGAATCAGGCTCCGGCTCGAGGCCGAGTTTTTAACATGAATGCCCAAGAGGCGCAGGCAGACGATAATGTGGTGAACGGTACGTTCTTTATTAATAATAAGCCTGCATCTGTTCTCTTTGATTCGGGTGCCGACAAGAGTTTTGTGTCTTTGTCTTTTGAGCCGATGCTTCGCGTGTCTAGAACAAAACTAAGTAAATCTTTGACAGTAGAGGTTGCTAGTGGTGAACCCATTATTCTTGATTCTGTTCTTCACAACTGCCAGTTGAACCTTAACGATCATCTTTTTCCAATCGATCTTACGCCTATGCAACTTGGAAGCTTTGACGTTATTGTTGGAATGGATTGGTTATCCAAGCATCGCGCAGAGATAGTTTGTTCTGAGAAGATTGTTCGTGTGCCGCTTTCGTCAGGCGAGATCCTGCAGGTTCAAGGTGAGAAGCCTACCGTTGGTCTCAAACTCATGTCTTGTTTTAAAGCTCAGAAATATCTGCGGAAGAACTATGTGGCTTTCTTAGCACATGTTACAGAAGATAAAGGCAAGGGTAAGTCTATTTCAGATGTTCCTGTCGTTCGGGATTATTCTGAAGTATTCCCTGAAGATTTACCTGGTCTACCTCCAGCACGCCAAGTCGAGTTCCGTATTGATCTCGTACCTGGTGCCAACCCCATTGCTAGAGCTCCATATCGTCTTGCACCATCTGAGATGCAAGAGTTGTCTAAACAGCTTCAGGAGCTCTCTGACAAAGGTTTTATACGTCCTAGTTTTTCACCTTGGGGTGCTCCCGTTCTTTTTGTCAAGAAGAAGGATGGATCCTTTAGGATGTGTATCGATTATCGTGAGCTTAACAAGCTTACCATCAATAATCGATATCCCCTACCTCGCATCGATGATCTCTTTGATCAGTTACAAGGCGCTTCTTATTTTTCGAAGATTGATCTGCGATCTGGATATCATCAACTTCGGGTGCATGAAGAAGATATTCCCAAGACAGCGTTCCGTACTCGCTATGGACATTATGAGTTCACAGTCATGCCATTCAGTTTGACTAATGCTCCGGCTGTTTTCATGGACTTAATGAATAGGGTCTGCAAACCTTATTTGGATCAGTTCGTCATTGTTTTTATTGATGACATCTTGATATACTCTAAGACGCGAGCTGATCACGAGCAACATCTTCGTCTTACCCTAGAACTCCTAAAGAAAGAGCAACTTTTCGCCAAATTCTCCAAGTGCGAATTTTGGCTTAAAGAAGTTCAATTTTTGGGGCATGTTATCAACGAACGGGGTATTCATGTAGATCCCTCCAAGATCAGTGCGATTAAGGATTGGGATACACCCTCTACTCCTACTGAAGTTCGTTCTTTTCTTGGTCTAGCGGGTTATTATCGCCGCTTCATAGAAAACTTCTCGAAGATTGCAGTTCCTCTAACTGCTCTAACTCAGAAGAAAATGCCCTTTTATTGGGGATACAAACAAGAGGAAGCTTTTCAACACTTGAAGCAGAAGCTTTGCGATGCGCCTGTTCTATCATTTCCTGAAGGTGATGATGATTTTGTCGTGTATTGTGATGCATCGAAATTGGGTCTTGGTTGTGTTCTGATGCAAAGGAACAAAGTCATAGCCTATGCATCGAGGCAGTTGAAGATTCATGAGAAGAACTACACCACTCATGATCTTGAGTTGGGTGCAGTTGTTTTCGCTCTAAAGATCTGGAGACACTATTTGTACGGTACAAAGTGTGTGGTTTTCACTGACCACAAAAGTCTTCAGCATATCTTCAATCAGAAAGAACTCAACATGAGGCAACGACGTTGGGTTGAGCTTTTAAACGACTATGACTGCGAAATTCGCTACCATCCCGGTAAGGCGAATGTCGTAGCTGATGCATTGAGTCGTAAGGAACGTACTAAGCTTCATTGTGTACGTGTTCAATCTGTTATTCAAGCTCGATCCGATATTCAAGCACGCATTTCTCAAGCTCAACAATCTTGTGTTTCACAAGGTTTGATGGATAAGGAATTTCCTTACCACATAACACCTGCTTTGGAACTGAAGGACAATGGATCATATTACTTCATGGACCGTTTGTGGGTCCCAAGCCAGGATGACCTTCGTACCTTGCTTATGGATGAAGCCCATAAGTCTCGTTATTCTATTCATCCGGGCTCAGATAAGATGTATAAGGATCTTCGTATTCAGTATTGGTGGCCTGGTATGAAGAAAGACATTGCCTTATACGTATCAAAATGCCTTACTTGTCTTAAGGTTAAGGCTGAACATCAGCGTCCTTCTGGTTTATTGGTACAACCAGAGATCCCAGTTTGGAAATGGGAAAACATTACTATGGATCTTGTTACCAAACTTCCACGCACTAAGAAAGGTCATGATGCCATCTGGGTAGTCGTTGATCGTCTTACAAAGTCAGCACATTTCTTGCCAATCCGTGAGGATTTTCCTGCTGACAGACTTGCACAAATCTATGTGGATGAAATTGTAGCTCGACATGGTGTTCCGTTGAACATCATTTCTGACAGAGATGCTCGTTTCACTTCTCATTTTTGGAGAACCATGCAATCTGCTATGGGGACCCAACTTAATCTGAGCACAGCTTATCATCCGCAAACGGATGGTCAATCTGAGAGAACAATCCAGACTCTGGAGGATATGCTTAGAGCTTGTGTGATCGATTTTAGTGGTAGTTGGGATTCACATCTTAAGTTGATTGAATTCTCCTACAACAACAGTTATCACACCAGCATCAAAATGGCTCCTTTCGAGGCTCTCTATGGTCGAAAATGTCGTTCACCAGTCTGCTGGAATGAGATTGGCGAGGCTCAACTTACTGGACCTGCCCTCATTTTAGAGACAACTGACAAGGTCAAGAAAGTTCGTGATAACCTTCAGGCAGCTAGAAGCCGTCAGAAGATTTACGCGGATCCAAAACGCAAACCCTTGGAATTTCAAGTCGGTGATCGAGTATTACTTAAGGTCTCACCTTGGAAAGGTGTGATCAGATTTGGAAAGAAAGGAAAACTTGCACCTAGATATGTTGGACCATTCAAGATCGTCGAAAGAATCGGTAAGGTAGCCTACAGACTTGAGTTACCTCCTGAACTTGGAAATGTTCATCCAACTTTTCACGTGTCCAATCTCAAGAAGTGTTCAGCTGATGAAAACTTCTCCATACCGCTTGACGAAATTCGTGTTGGCAAAACACTGAAATTTGTTGAGAAACCAGTGGAAATCCTGGAACGTGAAGTCAAGTGGCTTAAACGCAAGCGCATTCCTTTGGTCAAAGTTCGCTGGGAAGCTAAACGTGGACCTGAGTTTACTTGGGAACGCGAAGATCAAATGAAGGCGAAATATCCACATCTTTTTCCACGAGTTTCCTCTAAATAAATTTCGGGACGAAATTTCCACAAGTAGGGGAGACTGTAACAACTGTGCTTGTAATCGCTATGAACAGTTCTATTATCAATAAAACAATGTTATTTGATCCCAATGTTTGTTTGATTGTGTTTTACATTTTTCATGTTTTGACTTTTATGTAATTTCAAACTCTACATCGCTTTCTGGAGAGTTATACGCGAACTAGTGCGTAAACGTACTCAGTTTAATGCGAGAAATACTCCGGAACATCAACATACCTTAAATAACCTTTACATAACTTAGAAATAAGTTTTGAAGGCTTTGGTATGGCAAAAACAAGTTAATTCGCTTACAGGGACTAAATATGACAAACTGCGAAAGTATGTCAATTTGAACTGTAACGAACATTCTGGAACATGACCATAAGTTAAACACACCTTAAATATCTTTTACATAGCTTAGAAATCGGCTTTGATGGGTTCGGTGTGCTAAAATAAACTTTTGGGTCATTCAGGGACTAAAAGTGTCAAAAAGTGCACAAGTTTGCATTTTCGCGCATAACTTACGTTCTGAATACATCCGGACATCCAAAAATTTATGTGAGCATGACTATATTTTATTTTAGTGTTCGCCATAAGAAAAATCCATTCGTCGCGTCATTTGGATCGTTTTTCGCGCTTATGCGTGTTCCGTCGTAATTAACCGAACATCGCGACCGTACGGCCAAACGAACCGACATCCGGGAATATTTTTGAACACATTTTAAGTTCCCTATACTTTAACTTCATTTTAGAGCTTTGAAATGGGGTTAACGGGCCTTAAACGTGTCGAAAATGACCTTTTTGCATAACAGGGACTAAAACTGTAATTCTGCCAAACTTAGGCCTAGCGGTGCGCTACACTTTTAGTGTAGCGGTGCGCTAGGGGTCTGCAGAACAAGATCAGACTTAACAGTCAGCAGTTTCCAGCTGTTGCAACTTCACCCACACATTTGCACATGCATATTCAGCTGATAAGGATCAATTGTAGGCTACCATAAGCTTCCAACACATGTACGGCTTGGATCATGGCACGTTTTCCATGAAACGATCCTAACGGTGGACCGAAAGCTATAAATACCCCACCCCCATATGCTTTAAAATCACTAGAAATTTGATTTGAGAAACTCTAAGTTGAAACATTTGTTTCATACCTGAGATTTTTGAATCGAGTTTAGCATTCGGGGACCCTTCGTAAGTATTCTTTCGTTCTTTTCCTTATTTTACTGCTTTTCGAGTCGGAAAGTCAAACTTTGTTTGACTTTCAGCGTTGACCAGTAATGGTCAATGCGAAGTTCGTTTGAACTTCGCAACGTGATTGTAATCACGATGGTCATAGTCCCTTGGGACTATGCCTACTGATTACCACGTTGTCTAGGGTCGTAGGGTAAGCGATCTGATCAATCGCTTATACATTCGAACCCGGCCCAGTTTGGTCGATCATTAGGATCCGACCAAATACATTAGGTGACCATAGTGTAGGGAATAACCTTCCGAGGTTATACCCTATTGTCACATCGTTTAAGTAGTTGTATGATAGGTAGTTTATATGCCTTAGGTAAATTACCAGAATACCCTTTTCATGTATAATTAGTAATTAAGCATATGTAACCTAAACTTTTGTCACATAACTGATTATGCAACATGTTTAGGCATATAACACTTGTCATAGGACTAGTTAGGCGGTCCGAACGCGTTTCACGCGCACGACGCGTTAAAGTAGCATAAGCTTCCTAAACGGGTCGTAATGGGTCGTAAACAATTAGGTTAAGTTTCTTTTAGTATGTAGGCTTTGTTAAACCATGTCATGTGAGTTCCTACACTCATTTGGTTTACAAACCCTAATGCTACCCAGTCTTCCGATATAGGTCCGGTTTATTAACATAGTTACCTATATTAGGTGCCGTTTGATTCCGAGATCTATAGCATTACTTGGTGGTTATCTTTAGACAACTGAGCAATCTCAAGTGAGTACATAGAACCCCTCTTTTACTGTTTTCCAAACTGTTTTGGGGTGGAACACATGTGCCTACTTGTTACTTTCATGCTTTCCTGTTTTCACATCATATACCTGCTATGTTCGTTGGTACACTATAGTACATGATTTCATTACATTTCATACTAGGTGTGCCCATTGTGTGCATTACTTAGTACATCGTTTTACATGACATTTCATGCTAGGTGTGCCCATTGTGTGCATTACTTAGTACATCGTTTTACATGACATTTCACTGCATTACTTAGTACATCGTTTTACATGACATTTCACGCTATGTATGTTTATTTGATTACATACTTAGTGCATTGTTTTCACATGCTTACATTTTGGTATGACATTTGGTTTGTTTACATGGGATAATACATTCATTAACAATGATCACGCCGTTCGTTAGTAGGTAGTGGTACCATAGGAATTGACAACTCCCGTTCCGGACATCCCAGGGAAAGGGGACAGAAAGGAATGACCGAATTCGATGATATAAGACAGATAGACCTTTAATTTGTTTAAGGGTTTATCACCACAGTCACAAGGCTTGGATGTATGCATTTTCACAATACCACATAAATGTTCATATTCAGTATTAGCATGCATTTTCCACAAGACATAATATTGATTTAAACCATGTTTTACTTCAATACTTTGTTTTCGTGCATATGGTTTAGTTGAGACATTTCACTTGCCATACATGACATTTTGACATAGACATTTTACACAAAGACATTTGACAAAGACATTTGACATGGATATTTGACATAGACATTTTGACATGATTTACCTTTGACACATAAACATGATTGACATTTGTTTTACACTACATGATTTATATCTTGACATAAACACTTTGACATATTATCCAATACATTTGATAATTGGTTTAGACATAGACATCTTACATTGTTTGGTTTGGTTTGATTAAGTGATTAAGTAACGATGCGTGTGTAATATGATACAAGCATGGTGGATACGCCGCTGGTACTTCCTATATATAAGTGTTTGTATGGTATTACATGTCGTAACGTTATTTGAATCATTTCAATATTGAGACATAGAACATTTTATACAAATAGCATACTTTTCACAAGACATTGTTAACAAACATCTTACTTCATACAAACTCATTTTTACATGGTAAATCATTTAACCTTACATTTACTTATACATATCATCTGATCTTATCGTTTTCAAATGATTTACAAGACAAAGCAAATTATAAGGTTCATGACTAAACATTTTTCTTAAACATAAGTCATGAATCCTATTTTCACAAAACCTATGTATCTCACAGGCATTTTTATGCTGACGTACCTATTTTCACATGTGTTTTCAGGAGCTTTTCCATAGGATGTTGATCAAGATACTAGGGCGGACCTGTGCCTTAGAGACTTTAAAAGAAGATAGACTATGTTTAATTATGTTATAAACTCTGTATTTCTGTTTAAAACAATGAAACTCTTGTGTTGATAAATAAAAATACAACTTTGTATGCCATGGTTATGAAACAATTAATTCTGTTACAACACTCCCCAACGTTTTCCGCCACGTTTTGTATGATACACGTGGTCGGGGTGTGACAGAAGAGTTGGTATCAGAGCCAATGGTTATAGGGAATTAGGTTATTAGTAATGCTTTGAGCTAGACTATAACTTTTCTAGGACCCTAACACAAGTTATCTTGTGTTTAGATCTTAAAACATGCACATCACCTATCCTTAGGTGATTATCAAAACAAGAACCAAATTTTTCCGAAACGATTTTTGAAAAACAATCATTTGTTTTTGGATAATTTATTACAAGGTTTTGAACCCTCTTTTGTAAGGTTTTGAACCCTTTCGGTTTAACTAAAATTCTTGGCCTTGTGCCTTCAAATTTTTAAAATCCCGTCAAGGTTTTGAGTTTTAAATAATGTGAACACGTGCAAACTGGAAGGGTGAATGCCTGTATTCTGGGTTTTCTGTCTAGGCAAGCACTTCGTATACATTTCATCAGACGCGAGACCAGTTGTGCTTACCTGGGAATTCTTGGGATGAGTGTTCACTTATAGGCGAGCATGTCTTCATTATACATTATTTTTTACCCATTTACTTTGATTAGTCACTGTGATTCGTTTGTTTGCTTGGTAATGCGGACGAATGATCACCATCTTTGCTTTTGTTGATTTTGTTTCATCTCATTCTCTTCATCCAAACATCTCACTCGTTTCCTTTCATGTTTTCCTCTTTTAGAATGCCTCCTCGACGCGAGAACCAGATAGCAACTGCTGAATTGGCAGAAATCATTGCGCAGCAGATGGCTGCTCAATTTCCAAATCTCTTTGCTCAATGGAACCAGGCCAACAACAACAACAATGTTCCATGCAAATACAAGGATTTTAACTCGGCTAAACCACTCAAGTTTAGTGGTTCTGAAGGAGCAACTGGGCTTCTTCAGTGGTTTGAGAGCATTGAGAATACTTTTCGCCACGTGCAGTGCCCGGATAATCGCAAGGTCGAGTTTTCTTCGAGCGTGTTTCAGAAGAGGGCTCTTACATGGTGGAATGGGGTAATGAGAGACCGAGGTGCAGAAGTTGCTCTCGCACAGACATGGGCTGAACTTAGAGCCCTTATGATGAGGGAATTCTGTCCTCGCCATGAACAGCGGGCGTTGGAAAAGGAGTTTGATGTTTTGAAGCAAGATAGTGTTGAGCACAGGGCTTATACTGATCGGTTTGAAGAGTTGAGTTTGCTTTGCCCGACAATGGTTACCCCACTTGACAAGGCTATCGAAAGATACATCGACGGCCTACCTGACTCGGTACAAGACATTCTTACTGGTAGTGAACCTGCCACACTCCGTCAGGCGATTGAGTTATCAGCGACATTGACTGAGTCGCAGATTAGAAAGGGAAAGTTACACAGGAAGGGTGACAAGGGCAAGAAACAGTTGGCTGAGAAGGAAGATAGCAAGAAAGGTCAAAACGGGAATGGAAAGGTTTCTGGTTCATCGAAGAGGGCAAAGAAGCGTAAGGCTTCCCAAAACTATGCTGTCACTGCCCAAGCTAACCAGGCAGCTCCCAACCAACCCGCACAGCCTCCAGCGAAGAAACCCTATTCAGTGAATGCACCTTTGTGCAATAGATGCAACAGTCACCACCAGCCGCAACTTCCATGCCGTTTCTGTACTAACTGTGGGAAGTCAGGCCATCTTGCCAATTTTTGTCGGTCTGCTCAGAATCCCGCGGTTCAGAACCCGGCTCAACAAGTTGCTCAGCCTCTTGCTCAGCAACAGGGTCAAGCTGCACGTCCACAATACCCACCTGGTGCTTGTTATAACTGTGGGGATCTGACCCACTACAGAAACCGATGCCCAAGGCTAGCAAACCAGAACCAGAATCAGAATCAGGCTCCGGCTCGAGGCCGATTTTTTAACATGAATGCCCAAGAGGCGCAGGCAGACGATAATGTGGTGAACGGTACGTTCTTTATTAATAATCAGCCTGCATCTGTTCTCTTTGATTCGGGTGCCGACAAGAGTTTTGTGTCTTTGTCTTTTGAGCCGATGCTTCGCGTGTCTAGAACAAAACTAAGTAAATCTTTGACAGTAGAGGTTGCTAGTGGTGAACCCATTATTCTTGATTCTGTTCTTCACAACTGCCAGTTGAACCTTAACGATCATCTTTTTCCAATCGATCTTACGCCTATGCAACTTGGAAGCTTTGACGTTATTGTTGGAATGGATTGGTTATCCAAGCATCGCGCAGAGATAGTTTGTTCTGAGAAGATTGTTCGTGTGCCGCTTTCGTCAGGCGAGATCCTGCAGGTTCAAGGTGAGAAGCCTACCGTTGGTCTCAAACTCATGTCTTGTTTTAAAGCTCAGAAATATCTGCGGAAGAACTATGTGGCTTTCTTAGCACATGTTACAGAAGATAAAGGCAAGGGTAAGTCTATTTCAGATGTTCCTGTCGTTCGGGATTATTCTGAAGTATTCCCTGAAGATTTACCTGGTCTACCTCCAGCACGCCAAGTCGAGTTCCGTATTGATCTCGTACCTGGTGCCAACCCCATTGCTAGAGCTCCATATCGTCTTGCACCATCTGAGATGCAAGAGTTGTCTAAACAGCTTCAGGAGCTCTCTGACAAAGGTTTTATACGTCCTAGTTTTTCACCTTGGGGTGCTCCCGTTCTTTTTGTCAAGAAGAAGGATGGATCCTTTAGGATGTGTATCGATTATCGTGAGCTTAACAAGCTTACCATCAATAATCGATATCCCCTACCTCGCATCGATGATCTCTTTGATCAGTTACAAGGCGCTTCTTATTTTTCGAAGATTGATCTGCGATCTGGATATCATCAACTTCGGGTGCATGAAGAAGATATTCCCAAGACAGCGTTCCGTACTCGCTATGGACATTATGAGTTCACAGTCATGCCATTCGGTTTGACTAATGCTCCGGCTGTTTTCATGGACTTAATGAATAGGGTCTGCAAACCTTATTTGGATCAGTTCGTCATTGTTTTTATTGATGACATCTTGATATACTCTAAGACGCGAGCTGATCACGAGCAACATCTTCGTCTTACCCTAGAACTCCTAAAGAAAGAGCAACTTTTCGCCAAATTCTCCAAGTGCGAATTTTGGCTTAAAGAAGTTCAATTTTTGGGGCATGTTATCAACGAACGGGGTATTCATGTAGATCCCTCCAAGATCAGTGCGATTAAGGATTGGGATACACCCTCTACTCCTACTGAAGTTCGTTCTTTTCTTGGTCTAGCGGGTTATTATCGCCGCTTCATAGAAAACTTCTCGAAGATTGCAGTTCCTCTAACTGCTCTAACTCAGAAGAAAATGCCCTTTTATTGGGGATACAAACAAGAGGAAGCTTTTCAACACTTGAAGCAGAAGCTTTGCGATGCGCCTGTTCTATCATTGCCTGAAGGTGATGATGATTTTGTCGTGTATTGTGATGCATCGAAATTGGGTCTTGGTTGTGTTCTGATGCAAAGGAACAAAGTCATAGCCTATGCATCGAGGCAGTTGAAGATTCATGAGAAGAACTACACCACTCATGATCTTGAGTTGGGTGCAGTTGTTTTCGCTCTAAAGATCTGGAGACACTATTTGTACGGTACAAAGTGTGTGGTTTTCACTGACCACAAAAGTCTTCAGCATATCTTCAATCAGAAAGAACTCAACATGAGGCAACGACGTTGGGTTGAGCTTTTAAACGACTATGACTGCGAAATTCGCTACCATCCCGGTAAGGCGAATGTCGTAGCTGATGCATTGAGTCGTAAGGAACGTACTAAGCTTCATTGTGTACGTTTTCAATCTGTTATTCAAGCTCGATCTGATATTCAAGCACGCATTTCTCAAGCTCAACAATCTTGTGTTTCACAAGGTTTGAAGGATAAGGAATTTCCTTACCACATAACACCTGCTTTGGAACTGAAGGACAATGGATCATATTACTTCATGGACCGTTTGTGGGTCCCAAGCCAGGATGACCTTCGTACCTTGCTTATGGATGAAGCCCATAAGTCTCGTTATTCTATTCATCCGGGCTCAGATAAGATGTATAAGGATCTTCGTATTCAGTATTGGTGGCCTGGTATGAAGAAAGACATTGCCTTATACGTATCAAAATGCCTTACTTGTCTTAAGGTTAAGGCTGAACATCAGCGTCCTTCTGGTTTATTGGTACAACTAGAGATCCCAGTTTGGAAATGGGAAAACATTACTATGGATCTTGTTACCAAACTTCCACGCACTAAGAAAGGTCATGATGCCATCTGGGTAGTCGTTGATCGTCTTACAAAGTCAGCACATTTCTTGCCAATCCGTGAGGATTTTCCTGCTGACAGACTTGCACAAATCTATGTGGATGAAATTGTAGCTCGACATGGTGTTCCGTTGAACATCATTTCTGACAGAGATGCTCGTTTCACTTCTCATTTTTGGAGAACCATGCAATCTGCTATGGGGACCCAACTTAATCTGAGCACAGCTTATCATCCGCAAACGGATGGTCAATCTGAGATAACAATCCAGACTCTGGAGGATATGCTTAGAGCTTGTGTGATCGATTTTAGTGGTAGTTGGGATTCACATCTTAAGTTGATTGAATTCTCCTACAACAACAGTTATCACACCAGCATCAAAATGGCTCCTTTCGAGGCTCTCTATGGTCGAAAATGTCGTTCACCAGTCTGCTGGAATGAGATTGGCGAGGCTCAACTTACTGGACCTGCCCTCATTTTAGAGACAACTGACAAGGTCAAGAAAGTTCGTGATAACCTTCAGGCAGCTAGAAGCCGTCAGAAGATTTACGCGGATCCAAAACGCAAACCCTTGGAATTTCAAGTCGGTGATCGAGTATTACTTAAGGTCTCACCTTGGAAAGGTGTGATCAGATTTGGAAAGAAAGGAAAACTTGCACCTAGATATGTTGGACCATTCAAGATCGTCGAAAGAATCGGTAAGGTAGCCTACAGACTTGAGTTACCTCCTGAACTTGGAAATGTTCATCCAACTTTTCACGTGTCCAATCTCAAGAAGTGTTCAGCTGATGAAAACTTCTCCATACCGCTTGACGAAATTCGTGTTGGCAAAACACTGAAATTTGTTGAGAAACCAGTGGAAATCCTGGAACGTGAAGTCAAGTGGCTTAAACGCAAGCGCATTCCTTTGGTCAAAGTTCGCTGGGAAGCTAAACGTGGACCTGAGTTTACTTGGGAACGCGAAGATCAAATGAAGGCGAAATATCCACATCTTTTTCCACGAGTTTCCTCTAAATAAATTTCGGGACGAAATTTCCACAAGTAGGGGAGACTGTAACAACTGTGCTTGTAATCGCTATGAACAGTTCTATTATCAATAAAACAATGTTATTTGATCCCAATGTTTGTTTGATTGTGTTTTACATTTTTCATGTTTTGACTTTTATGTAATTTCAAACTCTACATCGCTTTCTGGAGAGTTATACGCGAACTAGTGCGTAAACGTACTCAGTTTAATGCGAGAAATACTCCGGAACATCAACATATACTCAACATACCTTAAATAACCTTTACATAACTTAGAAATAAGTTTTGAAGGCTTTGGTATGGCAAAAACAAGTTAATTCGCTTACAGGGACTAAATATGACAAACTGCGAAAGTATGTCAATTTGAACTGTAACGAACATTCCGGAACATGACCATAAGTTAAACACACCTTAAATATCTTTTACATAGCTTAGAAATAGGCTTTGAGGGGTTCGGTGTGCTAAAATAAACTTTTGGGTCATTCAGGGACTAAAAGTGTCAAAAAGTGCACAAGTTTGCATTTTCGCGCATAACTTACGTTCTGAATACATCCGGACATCCAAAAATTTATGTGAGCATGACTATATTTTATTTTAGTGTTCGCCATAAGAAAAATCCATTCGTCGCGTCATTTGGATCGTTTTTCGCGCTTATGCGTGTTCCGTCGTAATTAACCGAACATCGCGACCGTACGGCCAAACGAACCGACATCCGGGAATATTTTTGAACACATTTTAAGTTCCCTATACTTTAACTTCATTTTAGAGCTTTGAAATGGGGTTAACGGGCCTTAAACGTGTCGAAAATGACTTTTTTGCATAACAGGGACTAAAACTGTAATTCTGCCAAACTTAGGCCTAGCGGTGCGCTACACTTTTAGTGTAGCGGTGCGCTAGGGGTCTGCAGAACAAGATCAGACTTAACAGTCAGCAGTTTCCAGCTGTTGCAACTTCACCCACACATTTGCACATGCATATTCAGCTGATAAGGATCAATTGTAGGCTACCATAAGCTTCCAACACATGTACGGCTTGGATCATGGCACGTTTTCCATGAAACGATCCTAACGGTGGACCGAAAGCTATAAATACCCCACCCCCATATGCTTTAAAATCACTAGAAATTTGATTTGAGAAACTCTAAGTTGAAACATTTGTTTCATACCTGAGATTTTTGAATCGAGTTTAGCATTCGGGGACCCTTCGTAAGTATTCTTTCGTTCTTTTCCTTATTTTACTGCTTTTCGAGTCGGAAAGTCAAACTTTGTTTGACTTTCAGCGTTGACCAGTAATGGTCAATGCGAAGTTCGTTTGAACTTCGCAACGTGATTGTAATCACGATGGTCATAGTCCATTGGGACTATGCCTACTGATTACCACGTTGTCTAGGGTCGTAGGGTAAGCGATCTGATCAATCGCTTATACCTTCGAACCCGACCCAGTTTGGTCGATCATTAGGATCCGACCAAATACATTAGGTGACCATAGTGTAGGGAATAACCTTCCGAGGTTATACCCTATGGTCACATCGTTTAAGTAGTTGTATGATAGGTAGTTTATATGCCTTAGGTAAATTACCAGAATACCCTTTTCATGTATAATTAGTAATTAAGCATATGTAACCTAAACTTTTGTCACATAACTGATTATGCAACATGTTTAGGCATATAACACTTGTCATAGGACTAGTTAGGCGGTCCGAACGCGTTTCACGCGCACGACGCGTTAAAGTAGCATAAGCTTCCTAAACGAGTCGTAATGGGTCGTAAACAATTAGGTTAAGTTTCTTTTAGTATGTAGGCTTTGTTAAACCATGTCATGTGAGTTCCTACACTCATTTGGTTTACAAACCCTAATGCTACCCAGTCTTCCGATATAGGTCCGGTTTATTAACATAGTTACCTATATTAGGTGCCGTTTGATTCCGAGATCTATAGCATTACTTGGTGGTTATCTTTAGACAACTGAGCAATCTCAAGTGAGTACATAGAACCCCTCTTTTACTGTTTTCCAAACTGTTTTGGGGTGGAACACATGTGCCTACTTGTTACTTTCATGCTTTCCTGTTTTCACATCATATACCTGCTATGTTCGTTAGTACACTATAGTACATGATTTCATTACATTTCATACTAGGTGTGCCCATTGTGTGCATTACTTAGTACATCGTTTTACATGACATTTCATGCTAGGTGTGCCCATTGTGTGCATTACTTAGTACATCGTTTTACATGACATTTCACGCTATGTATGTTTATTTGATTACATACTTAGTGCATTGTTTTCACATGCTTACATTTTGGTATGACATTTGGTTTGTTTACATGGGACAATACATTCATTAACAATGATCACGCCGTTCGTTAGTAGGTAGTGGTACCATAGGAATTGACAACTCCCGTTCCGGACATCCCAGGGAAAGGGGACAGAAAGGAATGACCGAATTCGATGATATAAGACAGATAGACCTTTAATTTGTTTAAGGGTTTATCACCACAGTCACAAGGCTTGGATGTATGCATTTTCACAATACCACATAAATGTTCATATTCAGTATTAGCATGCATTTTCCACAAGACATAATATTGATTTAAACCATGTTTTACTTCAATACTTTGTTTTCGTGCATATGGTTTAGTTGAGACATTTCACTTGCCATACATGACATTTTGACATAGACATTTTACACAAAGACATTTGACAAAGACATTTGACATGGATATTTGACATAGACATTTTGACATGATTTACCTTTGACACATAAACATGATTGACATTTGTTTTACACTACATGATTTATATCTTGACATAAACACTTTGACATATTATCCAATACATTTGATAATTGGTTTAGACATAGACATCTTACATTGTTTGGTTTGGTTTGATTAAGTGATTAAGTAACGATGCGTGTGTAATATGATACAAGCATGGTGGATACGCCGCTGGTACTTCCTATATATAAGTGTTTGTATGGTATTACATGTCGTAACGTTATTTGAATCATTTCAATATTGAGACATAGAACATTTTATACAAATAGCATACTTTTCACAAGACATTGTTAACAAACATCTTACTTCATACAAACTCATTTTAACATGGTAAATCATTTAACCTTACATTTACTTATACATATCATCTGATCTTATCGTTTTCAAATGATTTACAAGACAAAGCAAATTATAAGGTTCATGACTAAACATTTTTCTTAAACATAAGTCATGAATCCTATTTTCACAAAACCTATGTATCTCACAGGCATTTTTATGCTGACGTACCTATTTTCACATGTGTTTTCAGGAGCTTTTCCATAGGATGTTGATCAAGATACTAGGGCGGACCTGTGCCTTAGAGACTTTAAAAGAAGATAGACTATGTTTAATTATGTTATAAACTCTGTATTTCTGTTTAAAACAATGAAACTCTTGTGTTGATAAATAAAAATACAACTTTGTATGCCATGGTTATGAAACAATTAATTATGTTACAACACTCCCCGACGTTTTCCGCCACGTTTTGTATGATACACGTGGTCGGGGTGTGACAATAGGGCTAGTTAGGCATTCCGAGCGCGTTTTACGTGAACGATGCGTTAAAGTAGCATAAGCTACCTAAACGGGTCGTAATGGGTCGTAAGCACTTAGGTTAGGTTTCATTTTAGTATGTAGGCTTTGTTAAACCATATTACACGATTTCCCATACTCGTTTGGTTTACGAACCCTCATTCTATCTGATCCTCCGATTTAGGTCCGTTTATTAACATAGTTACCTATATTAGGTGTCGTTTGATTTCCGTGATCTCTAGCATTGTTTGGTTGTTACACAAGGACTTCTAGGCAATCTCAAGTGAGTACATAGACCCCTCTTTTACTGTTTTCAAACTGTTTTGGGGTGAAACACATGTGCCTACTTGTTACTTTCGTGCTTTCCTGTTTTCACAACATATACTTGCTATGTTCATTAGTACATTTATAGTACATGATTTACATTACATTTTTTTGCTATGTATGCTTACTTAGCATACTTAGTACATTGTTTTGCTTTACATTTCTGCTATGTATGTTGACTGAGCATGCTAGCACATTGATTTATATGACTTTTCTGCTTTGTATGTTAACTTAGCATACTTAGTAAATTGTTTTACATTACATTTTGTTGCATATGTTCATCCAGCATATGAACATATTATATTACATTTTGAACCGTTTGTAACTATTTGACTATGTGAACTGTTGTAACCATTTGACTATATGAACCGTTGTAACCATTTGACTATGTGAACCGTTGTAACCATTTGAGTATGTGAACCGTTTGTAACTGTTGAACCGTGTGAACCGTATTTGACCATACATAACCATTTCTACAATTGTTAAACATTACATTTTGGTGGTTGTTTGGGTAAGTGATTTAAGTAATGAGGCAACGTGTAATACGATAAAAACATGGTGGATACGCCGCTGGTACTTCCTATATATAAGTGCTTTTATGGTATTACATATCGTAGCGTTATTTAAACCATTTCAGTTTAGACATATTACATCTACAAAACAATCTTCACATAAACATCGTTTTACAAATAACTTAACTTATACAAACTCATTTTACATGGTTATTCACTTAACCATACATTATTCTTTTAAACATATATATATCATTTGGTTTATTTATCACTTTTCAAATGACTTATGAAAGGAAACACTCAACAAGGTTCATGGCTACTTTTTATTAAACAGTTTCTTTAAACTCAAGTCATGAACCCTATTTTCACAAAACCTATGTATCTCACAGGCATTTTTATGCTGACGTACCTATTTTCACATGTGTTTTCAGGAGATGTTGCATAGGATGATCGAGACACACTTAGGCGGACCTGTGCCTTAGTGACTTAAAACGAAGCAAGAACTAGTTAAATTATGTTATGTACTCTTTATTTCTTGTTTAAGACAATGTAACTCTCTTGACTGATAAATAAAACGTAACTTTAATTTCCATGGTTGTGAAACAATTAATTCTGTTACAACACTCCCCGACGTTTCCGCCACGTTTCGTTGTTTTACGTGGTCGGGGTGTGACAGAAAAGTTGGTATCAGGGCCAGGTTATAGGGAATTAGGTTATTAGTAATGATTTGACCTAGACTATAACCTTCCTAGGACCCTAACGCAAGAAGATTTGCGTTTAGATTTTTAAAACAAAAACCGTCACCTATCCTTAGGTGATAACCGCAATGAGAACATCAATTCCGAATCCGCTTTGAAAATTAAACATCTGTTCATGGATGATTGATTACTAGGTTTTGAACCCTCTATTGTAAGGTTTTGAACCCGCTGTTATAAGGTTTTGAACCCCTTTGAGTTTTCAAAATCTCGTAAAAGTTTTGGGTCCTAAATAGTGTGAACACGTGCAAACTGGAAGAGTGAATGCCTGTACCCTGGGTTTTCTGTCTAAGGCTAGAGTGTTCGTACAAATCCACATAATCGGACTAGTCACTCTTACCTGGGAACTCTTGGGGTGAGTGTTCACTTATAGGCGAGCATGTCTTCGCGATACATTATTTTTAACCCAATTACCTTGATTAGTCACAATGTGTCGTTTGTTTGCCTTGTGGTAACAAACAAATGACCGCCATCTTTGCTTTTGTCAAATTTTGTATCACCTCATCCTTTTCATCTAATCATCTCGCTCGTTTCCTTTCATGTTTCCCTCCTTTTAGAATGCCTCCTCGACACGACAATCAGATAGCGAATGCCGAACTGGCAGAAATCATCACGCAGCAAATGGCTGCTGCTTTCCCAAATCTTATTGCCCAACTGAACCAAGCCAACAACAACAATAATGCTCCATGCAATTTCAAGAGTTTCAATTCGGCTAAGCCACTCAAGTTTAGTGGTTCTGAAGGAGCAACTGGGCTCCAACAATGGTTCGAGAGCACTGAGAGTACATTTCGTCACGTTCAGTGTCTTGATAATCGCAAGGTCGAGTTTGCATCCAGTGTGTTTCTTAAGAGGGCTCTTACATGGTGGAACGGGGTGATGAGAGACCGTGGTGCCGAGGTTGCTTTAGCACAGACTTGGGCCGAGCTTAGGGCTCTTATGATGAAGGAGTTTTGTCCTCGTCATGAACTGAGGGCTTTAGAAAGGGAATTTGATGATCTTAAGCAAAATAACGGTGAGCATCGAGCCTACACGGACCGTTATGAGGAGTTAAGTCTGTTATGCCCAAACATGGTCACGCCTTTGGATAAGGCAATCGAAAAGTACATTGATGGCCTCCCTGACTCAATACAAGACATTGTGACTGGTAGCAACCCTACTACAGTTAGACAGGACATTAAGCTAGCTGCAACCTTGACTGAATCTCAGATCAGGAAAGGGAAACTTTTTCGAAAGGGTGACAAGAAACCAACCGAGGAATCAAAGACCATGGATGAACAGACTGGATCCCCTAAGAAGTCAAAGAAGCGAAAGGCTTCTCAGAACTTCGCCATGGTCGCTCACAATGGTCAAGCCGTCCCCAACCAACCAGCTCAACCCCCTGCTAGGAAGCCCTACAACGGAACTGCACCCTTGAGCAACCAATGTAGCCTACATCATCATGCTGGTGCGAAGTGCCGCACATGCCAAGTTTGTGGACTTATAGGTCATACAGCGAGGGTTTGCCCAACTACAGCTGCACCCAACCAAGTTAACAACAATCCTGCTCAAGGTCGTTTTCCACCAGGTTCTTGTTTCAACTGTGGCGAGATGGGCCATTTCCGAAGAAACTGCCCAAAGCTTGCTAATGCGAATCCAGTACTGGGATGAGCATCTGACCAAATGGAAGACAACGCTGTTTAGAAATAATCACGTCTTATGTATTATTTTCTTTTGTTATCAAGGTCCATGAAATAGTTGTTGATGTTGTTTATAAATAAATATTTTACTTACATTGCAATATGTTTATTGTGGTTGCATGAATAAACAACATATCCCCTACGATAGCGACAATCAAAGAACCGTATTCCTTGAAGAACAAACTACCCCCAAATTTCTTCCATTGTATGATCTCTTGCGTTTTCCACGAAAATCCTAAGTACCCGTTTCCTCCAAGGAAAAACGAAGTACAAGGCGCAAGTTACAACTCCGGACGAATACCCACTCCTTAATGGGGTACCTAAGGGTATTCCCATAGATGCTTGAGGATGTTGAAGTCCATCAACTGGGTTCCTGGTATGCCTTGAATACCCATGTTCAAATCGACGCCAAGTTAATTGCAATCAATAACAAGATAATAACAATTAATAACCAAGGAAACAATTATGTGATTAAGTGCTTATGTGTTCCCTTTTATGTTTTTGTGTGATCCAAATTATGTTATCCAAATCCTCGTAGTATCTTCCATATCTTCGTATAAGGGATTCATAGTAGGATACCCAAAGGTACTACCTAAAATCCTTAATGGACTTCTAAATTGTAGTTATGTCCCTTGGATTATAAAGTACTACTCCATAATTAGACCCCTTTAGTGGTCTAGTTAAACAGATTGATCCAAAAATCTGGTTAGGAATATCATGTGATGATATAGCTGAAAGGACTCCTTTGTGGCCTAATTAAAAAGATTATCTGTCGATCTAATTAAAAGGACCCTATGGTAGTCTAGTCACCCTCATCACAGGTTTGATTTTCTTCCCCAAAACAATTGCAAAACAAACTGTGCGGACTGTGCAAGGAATTACGTAATTATGGATGCATACATAATTATGGAATTTAGTGCACAAGAATCACAGGAAGTTCTGTCATGTATCCAGAGTTAACCCAATTCATTTCCAACTCTGATGAAGCAACCGTTGAAAATGACTCCGTCTGTTCATTTTCGTTTCTAAAGATTATCCGTTGAGGAAATGAATATCCGTTTGTCTAATCCTTCTCATTTCCGTTTCGGAGGAAGCAACCATTGAAGATGACTCCGTCTGTTCAATTTCGTTTCCAAAGATTATCCCTTGAGGAAATGAATATCCGTTTGTCTAATCCTTCTCATTTCCATTTCTGAGGAAGCAACCATTGAAGATGACTCCGTCTGTTCATTTTCGTTTCAAAAGATTATCCGTTAAGGAAATGAATATCCGTTTGTTTAATCCTTCATTTCCAATTCTGAAGAATACCCGTTGAGGAAAATGACTCTGTTTGTTCATTTTCGTTCTGAAGAATATCCGTTGAGGGAAATGAATATCCGTTTGTTTAATCCTTAATTTCCAATTCTGAAGAATACCCGTTGAGGAAAATGACTCCGTTTGTTCATTTTCGTTCTGAAGAGTATCCGTCGAGGGAAATGAATATCCGTTGATTATTCTTTCATTCCCGTTTCTGACAAAGAACCCGTTGAGGAAAATGAATCATCCATTCATTTTCACTTCTGAAGAATATCCGTTGAGGGAAAAGAATATCCGTTTAGTTAACTCCCTCATTTTCCATTTCCGAAGAACCCGTTGAGGAAAATGACTCCGTTCGATCATTTTCGCTTCTGAAGAATATCCGTTGAGGAAAATGACAGGATTATGCCTTGCGTCGCTGATGATCATTTAACACAAAGTCACAGACAGACTCCTACGAATAAATTTCGGGACGAAATTTCCTGAAGTAGGGGAGACTGTGACACCTGGGTCACTGCGACCAGCAAACAAATACCAAATCAATTAAATATTGTGTTTCATACTTGGAATTTGTATAAATATGTGTGATCTTTGCACATATCAATTCTTGTTCGATTTCGAAATTTAAATCGCTTTCTGGAAGGTTATACGCAATCAAATGCGTAAATATAACCAGTTTAATGCAACAAACACTCTGGAATAGTGAAATATGCTTAACATACCTTATATAACCTTTACCTAACTTAGAAATAAGTTTTGAAGGCTTTGGTATGGCAAAAACAAGTTAATTCGCTTACAGGGACTAAATTTGACAAACTGCGAAAGCATGCCAATTTGAACTGTAACGAACATTCCGGAACATGATCATAAGTTAAACATACCATAAATATCCTTTACATAGCTTAGAAATAGGCTTTGAGGAGTTCGGTGTGCTAAAATAAACTTTAGGGTCATTCAGGGACTAAAAGCGTCAAAAAGTGCGCAAGTTTGCATTTTCGCGCATAACTTACGTTCTGAATACATCCGGACATCCAAAAATTTATGTAAGAATTAAATTATTTTATTTTAGTGTTGGCATAAGAAAAATCCATTCGTCGCTTGATTTGGATCGTTTTTACGTCCGTTACAACTTCCGTCCTAATTAACCGAACAACGCAACCGTACGACCAAACGAACCGATATCTGACATATTTTTGAGCATATTTTAAGTTTCCTATACCTTAGCTTTATTTTAGAGCCTTGAAATGGGGTTAACGGGGCTTAAATGTGCAAAAAAAAATCAAGTTTTACAAGTGCGGGGACCATTTTTGAAATTTCTGACCAGATTCAATGAACCTAGTCCATTTTGAAGTGTTGATGGTTTAACCCATGGTTTTGCAAAACCATGGGCTGGTATTCAATGAACCTAGTCCATTATTAGGGGCTCCCATGGTTTTAGAAAACCATGGGAACACATGTAAGGTCCAGATCAAAGCTCAGTTTTCGATGAACGATCTTAACGGTTCTTGAATTCCTATAAATACCCACCCTCACTTCCTCCCAAAGCACACTTGAATCTGATTTTGGCTCTCTAAGTTGAAGTTTCTGCTTCATACCTGAGATTAAATTGGATCAAGAGCGTGCGGGGACCTTCTGTAAGTATTCTTTCGTTCTTTTCATTCGTTTTTGTCGTTAAAGTCAAACTGCGTTTGACTTTCTGCTTTGACCAGTTTATGGTCAACGCGAAGTTCTTTTGAACTTCATAACATGAGCGTAATCACGATGGTTATAGTCCCTAGTGACTATACCTACTGATTACCACGTTATCTAGTCTCAGTGACGAGTCGTAGTTTCGGCCAAAATGCGTTTTCTAGCGTTTTTTGTAACCAAACTACTCTAGGATATCAAAACCGTTTGTTTTGATATCAAAAAATGTTTTCTAACTTAACTAAACATGTTCTAGCATGTTTAGCTCGTCACTTTTTTTTTAGATTAGTGCTTGTGTGGAGCCGAAAGTCAAGCGGACTAAACACCCGCTTAGACTTTCGAACACGACCCGTTTGGTCGATCATTAGGATCCGACCAAACATGTTAAGTGACCATAGTAGCATAGGGAATAACCTTCCGAGGTTATACCTTATGGTCACTTAGGTTTGATTAGTCGCATGATAGGTAGTTTATATGCCTTAGGTAAATTACCAAAATGCCCTTTTTACGCCAAAATTCATTTTAAGCCTATGTAACATAATTTTTGATATCTAAACTGATTTAGCAACAATATTAGACATGTTAAGGAATATTTGACTTATCATAGGGTTAGTTAGGCATTCCAAACGCGTTTTACGCGAACGACGCGTTAAAGTAGCATAAGCTACCTAAACGGGTCGTAATGGGTCGTAAGCACTTAGGTTAGGTTTCATTTTAGTATGTAGGCTTTGTTAAACCATATTACACGATTTCCCATACTCGTTTGGTTTACGAACCCTCATTCTATCTGATCCTCCGATTTAGGTCCGTTTATTAACATAGTTACCTATATTAGGTGTCGTTTGATTTCCGTGATCTCTAGCATTGTTTGGTTGTTACACAAGGACTTCTAGGCAATCTCAAGTGAGTACATAGACCCCTCTTTTACTGTTTTCAAACTGCTTTGGGGTGAAACACATGTGCCTACTTGTTACTTTCGTGCTTTCCTGTTTTCACATCATATACTTGCTATGTTCATTAGTACATTTATAGTACATGATTTACATTACATTTTTTTGCTATGTATGCTTACTTAGCATACTTAGTACATTGTTTTACTTTACATTTCTGCTATGTATGTTGACTGAGCATGCTAGCACATTGATTTATATGACTTTTCTGCTTTGTATGTTAACTTAGCATACTTAGTACATTGTTTTACATTACATTTTGTTGCATATGTTCATCCAGCATATGAACACATTATATTACATTTTGAACCGTTTGTAACTATTTGACTATGTCAACCGTTGTAACCATTTGACTATATGAACCGTTGTAACCATTTGACTATGTGAACCGTTGTAACCATTTGAGTATGTGAACCGTTTGTAACTGTTGAACCGTGTGAACCGTATTTGACCATACATAACCATTTCTACAATTGTTACACATTACATTTTGGTGGTTGTTTGGGTAAGTGATTTAAGTAAAGAGGCGACGTGTAATACGATAATAACATGGTGGATACGCCGCTGGTACTTCCTATATATAAGTGGTTTTATGGTATTACATATCGTAGCGTTATTTAAACCATTTCAGTTTAGACATATTACACCTACAATACAATCTTCACATAAACATTGTTTTACAAATAACTTAACTTATACAAACTCATTTTACATGGTTATTCACTTAACCATACATTATTCTTTTAAACATATATATATATATATATATATATATCATTTGGTTTATTTATCACTTTTCAAATGACTTATGAAAGGAAACACTGAACAAGATTCATGGCTACTTTTTATTAAACAGTTTCTTTAAACTCAAGTCATGATTCCTATTTTCACAAAACCTATGTATCTCACAGGCATTTTTATGCTGACGTACCTATTTTCACATGTGTTTTCAGAAGCTGTTGCATAGGATGATCGAGACACACTTAGGCGGACCTGTGCCTTAGTGACTTAAAACGAAGCAAGAACTAGTTAAATTATGTTATGTACTCTTTGTTTCTTGTTTAAGACAATGTAACTCTCTTGATTGATAAATAAAACGTAACTTTAATTTCCATGGTTGTGAAACAATTAATTCTGTTACAACACTCCCCGACGTTTCCGCCACGTTTCGTTGTTTTACGTGGTCGGGGTGTGACATAAATTGTATAGTTTTGGCACTTGGTAAGTATTGATTAAGTTGTTGATTGTTTGTGATGATTTAAAAAAAAATGATATGCTATGATAGCATGGACACCTCCATTTTTAAGGGAAACTATGGCAAAATTTTCTAAAAATATAAACACTTAGAAAAATATTTTCAAATCAATATTTACAAGTGTATTTTGAGCATGAGTTTTCAATATAAACTTTGCCATAGATTTTGTTACAAAAATACAAATATTGGAGGTTGGTTTTGTAAATAAAAATAACTAAATATATATTAGAAAGGTATATATTTAGAAAACATGTGTGTGAATATTTGTATACTTTGTGTAATAGTTATATTATTTTAGGGTTTAAAATAATATGACTTAACAAAATACATAGAAATTTACAATCCAAAATATTACCAAAAATCGTAAGGAATAAATATATAAGTTACACACATAATATTGTGGAACTTAACGATAGAACGTGACTTACAAAATATTCCGGAAAATACCATTACAAATATATTTTTGGTAAATAATATTTTGGACATAAGAAATGAAAGTATGATTTTTGTAGATATTACCAAAGTATATCATATTTTCGATAAGGAGAAAATATATTATTTTGTAAATAAAAATATATTTTCTTGTAATATTTAGAAGATATATGATTTTTGGGAAAAATGTATATTTTCTTGAAATACATTATTTTTGGACAAAATAAGTTTATATATATTTTCTAAAGTGAGACTTGAAAATATATTATTTTGAAACTACAAATACAAGAGTACAAAAACAGATGAATGACATACCCCCATCCTCGGGAAGGAAATACGAAAATAAATACTTGAGAAGCATTGTTACAAAAATACTGTTTAACAATTATTCCAAAATTAAATATAATTTAAGTTGAAATATTTATTATTTTAACAAGTAGTTATAACTTGGAATAACATTGAAGACATGGAAGAAACGTAACTCAAAAACGTAAATACTAAGGCAAGGCACGGCCTGTTCGTCTAATAGACCCTAGTACATTGTAGGTAGTCGTGTTTGCTGACCAGATTTGAGTTACAAGTACCGAAGACGCAAAACAGTGAGTTCATGGCCCCCTTTTCTTCTAACCGTTTTTAGTTTTATAACTTCGGGGGTGAAATACATGTTACAATTGTTTACAAACATTTTATACATGGTATGGTTAGCTAAGGAGGGTTACTGCTTGATCATGTGAAAGGTGGGTATAACACTTAAGGCCATTAATCCTCGTCAAAGGACCGAGGGACATGAGTGATAGATCTATTTGGGTGTAGCGAGCCCACACCCATGAGGACCAGGGTGGCCCATGTGGTGACTATGTCCACATACAAATGCCGTGGCAAAATCCGCTAGGTTTGAGTTTTCCTGCACCATTTCACACATACCATTGGCCTTGCAAACCATTGATGATCTGTTTTTCCTTATTGCTACATACCAGGGACATACATACATACAGACATACTTTAAAGGTTTATTCATACACAAACACATGAACTCGCTCAACTTTTGTTGATGTTTTCAAATTACATGTATTTCAGGGAACTAAGTGGATCTGGCAGGTGTTGCATGTTTTCAAGCTGTGTTACAAATAAAAGATGTTATCCAAGTCTTCAGAGTTTAGGAGATGTATCTTAATCCTGGACGAGATACATGGTTCTAAACTCGGGTTTGTTTAAGGTCTTTTGTCGAGTCTTAGTGAACTCCTTAAAACATGTTTTGGTTTGTAATTTGAATTCAGTGTCAATGTTTTAGACAATTTATGTTGTGGTATTTTCAAACTTAATTTATGGATGAACATCAAATGGTTTTATCATATAGCGTTGTTATGATTGAATGCTATGGTATTAAGGAAGTCATACCAATAATCACGCTTCCGCAAAAGTCAGGGTGTGACAGCTTGGTATCAGAGCTTCGATCGTAGCGAACTAGGATTCTTTCTCGAGTCTAGACTATGATCATTAGGGCTCTCACGAAAATGTTTTCATAACATATTTTCATTGCATACATGAAATGTCCAGATCCAGGAAACAAACATTCTTACAAATAAAAGACACAAAATACATTTCAAGGAATTCGTTTGTAATTTAGTCTAAGAGACTGGGGAGTTAGTCTAAGAGACTAGCTGGGGCAGTCTGAGAGACTGGGTAGTCTGAGAGACTAGTTGGGACAGTCTGAGAGACTGGGGAGTTTAGTCTGAGAGACTAGGTAGTTCAGTCTGAGAGGCTGGGTGGGATAGTCTGGGAAGACTAGGATGCATACATGCTTACATTGTTACTACTTACATGCTTATTTGATGATTGTTGATATATGTGCATATGTTGTGATTGTGTTGTTACAGACACCATGTCCTCATCTGAGAGTGAGTTGTCAGATTCCGTAGACCCTCTGGCCATAGTTTCGGACGATGAGATTGTCCCGGACCCTGAGGTTTTCACCTCTGACACTGAGAGTAGCGATGACGATGATTTCCAGCCGTTTGATTTACCAGATTTTGGTGATGATATACTGCTAGCTGATGGTTTACCTGGCGAGGATCTATTTCTTGTTCCAATCCCTGCTCCTTTGCCCCTTGCTGCATTTCCTCTCGAGGATCTGCCTTTTGATGCCATGTCTGACGATGATATCGATCTTTTTATTGAGGGTCCCCCTGAGGAGGCCCAGGGTGATGGAGCTCCAGTCGATGATGTCGTTGTTATTCCACTTGTTGAGATTCCTGTCGTTGAGATTTCGTCTGATCATTCTGGTCCTGATTCATTCGAGTCTGTGTCATCTACTACTTTGCACGCACTAGGATTACAGCGTCATCCCACTGATTCTGATTCTGACACGGCTATGTCTGCCGCACCTGTACTCTACATGACTTCAAGTTTGATCCTGACATTGATCCTAAGCATGAGATTGACTTCGTTCCCGATGATCAGCTTTTTGATGTACCCGCTGATCTTGAGCTGGCACCAGCCGACCCTGAGCCTATGCTTGCACCCGAGCCTATACCTGCTCATGATCCTCTGCCTGAGCATGACCCTGTTGGCATACCAGTTGTTGCACCACCTTTACCCGATCCGATCCCTGCAGCCGCTGACCATGCTCCTTTTGCTGACCATATAGATCCCCGTTATACATTCACCCGCAATGGGTGGATAGAGGATGATGATAACTTGCCTCCTTTCGTTGAGCCTGTTACTCCCCCACCTGCACCTACACATGCACCTGTTAACGTTGCCCCATTTCACCCATATGCGTCTGAGGCTCACTGCACTGATCTACCGGTCACGTTTTTACAGGATATCCCTCCGCCCCGTCCAGGGGAAGGACCGTCTAGCCAGCCGTCTGGTCATGTACCACCTGTGTCAACTGCCTTTCCTTTCATGCCACAGTTTACTCATACTGCACCTTTTGCTTCTGCACCATCAGGCGGGCCACTTATTTGGTTTCCGCCCAACACTATGCCTGTTTCTGATCCATACCATCCTTCACATTATACTGGTTACACGAGGGATGATCTGCTTTTGTCGTTACAGCTTCAGTAGGAGATGTTGTGTCGTAGAGTCATGGATCTTGAGAGGATTCCACGTCCTCCACCCCGTACTTGTCAATCACCGTTCGCGACTCTACCCGCTCCTCTTCTGCCATACCCAGATTTTGACGTTCGTTTTCTTACTATGGAGCAGCAGATTAGGTATCTGTTGCGTATCATTCATGCTCTTGAGAAGGAGTTAGCTCATGTGCGCAGTCTGCTTTTCGTTCCTCCTCCTCCTCCACCATCAGCATAGCAGGTTTTTGGTTTTATGCAGGTAGCATACTTTTGGTGAGAGTGTCGCTATTGAGCCCAGATTGCACAACCTTTTGAAGACCACTTTTGATTTTATGACTGTTGTAGTTGGATAGACGATTTGGATAAGGGTGATGTGACCCTATAGTCCCTTTTGATGTATGGTACATTGTGGAACATGTAAAACTGTAATTGTGGTCATTGATATATGAAAGCTCAATCGCAATATTCTCATTATATGCATTGTTGAATTACTTGTTTCATTATGATTTGGATGTTATGTGCTTACTTGCATTGATAAATGTTATTACATACGCGTACTACATACTTATATGCATAAGACCTGACCTATACAATCTTCTTTAGAAGATGCCTCCTCGAAGAGATAACCAACTACCCACAACAGAGGCTGAGTTACAAGAACGGATTTCACGAGCGATAGCACAACACGAGGCCTTGCGCTCTGAGCAGAGCGGAGGTACCTCAGGAAGTAACCCACCTCATGGTAATGTTTAAGTCACTAAAGACACATTACGTTACATTTGGATATTCCATGTGCGATTGGTAATGCTTTATGTGAATGATGTTACTTGTACAGGCTGTACCTATAAGCAGTTCTTAGACTGTAAGCCTTTCGACGGCACCGGGGGTGCTGTAGCTTTTGTCAGATGGACGGAGAAAACTGATTCTGTGATAAGAATGAGCAAGTGTGCGCCGGAGCACCAGGTCACCTACATCTCTGGATTGTTCTTAGACGGAGCGTTATCATGGTGGAATCTCCAAGTCCAGACCTTGGGAGAAGAGGCTGCTTATGCCATGACATGGGATGAAATGAAGGAACTCATGCACAAGAAATACTGTTCCAGGGCTGAAATCCAAAAGTTAGAGACTGAATTCTGGAACCTCAAGATGGATGGTCGGAAAATTGCTGAATATGTGTAGAGATTTCACGGCTTATCTCGCGTTGTACCATACATGGTTGATCCGGAATTCAAGCGCATTGAGCGTTTTGTTTGGGGGTTGGCACCATAAATAATGAGTATGGTAACGACGTCAAAGCCTGCTACAATCACCGAGGCTATTGATCTGAGTGTAGCACTAACTGAAGAGGCAATCAGGTTGAACAAGTTCTCGATCTCTGACCAGAAGAAGATGGAGACTCATGTTGAGTCATCCGGTGAGAACAAAAGGAAGTTCTCAAACTTTAAGAAGGGTACCAGCAGTGCTAACAAGAAGAAGGATGTGAACCCACCAGCTGAAGTCAAGACTGGTGTTGAAAACAAAGGAAAAGATTATATGGGCGCTTTGCCCAAATGTGATGTATTCCAGTACCATCATGTCGGCCAGTGCAGAGTTAGGAGATGTGAATCTTGAGGAAAGGTTGTCCATTCGAATGAGACATGCTGAGCTGGTACTGGTCGTGGCAGTGGTGGTCAGAGAGGTTATAGTTATGGAAACAATAACCGTGGTGGAAATGGGTATGGAAACCGCCCTCAAGGAGGAAATGGCCGTAATGGTAATCGTGGTAATTTTGGGAATCAAGCTGGTAATGGAAACCGTGGAGCCAACAACAATCAATGTGGTAATGGAAATGGAAATGGTCGGGGACCAGGGTGCTTTAACTGTGGAGAAGTGGGGCATTTCAAGGGAGAATGCCCAAAGCTCAATCAAGCTCAGGGAAGGGTTTTCAACACAGGAGCGAGGGAAGCTCGCCAAGATCCAAATGTGGTCACTGGTACATTCCCTATCAACCAACGCTTTGCATCTGTACTGTTTGATACCGGTGCCAATTATAGTTTTGTATCCCTAGAATTTAAGAATATACTTGGGTTGGTAGCTAGTAAGCTAGACATTCCATATTCGATAGAACTAGCTAATGGAAAGCTAGTAGAAGCGAATGAAGTCATTAGAGGTTGTGTAATAGAGCTTGGGGAGGACGAGTTTACGCTTGATCTTCTGCCAGTCGAGTTGGGAAGCTTCGATGTGGTAGTGGGGATGGATTGGTTGTCGAGCAACCGAGCAGAGATCGTATGTCACGAGAAGGTCATTCGCATTCCGATGGCGAATGGAGAAACGATTGTAGTACATGGAGAGAAGCATGATACTCCTTTAAGGATCATTAGTTGTTTGAAAGCCAGAAGATGTTTGCAGAAGGGATATGTTGCCTTCTTGGCACACATTGTGGACAAAGAAACTGTGGAGCCAAAGCTAGAAGGCATCCCAGTTGTGAAGGAATATCCTGAAGTCTTTCCCGAAGACTTGCCAGGATTGCCGCCACAAAGACAAGTCGAGTTCCACATTGACTTAGTCCCAGGCGCCGTGCCTGTAGCTAAGGCACCTTATCGACTTGCACCTTCAGAAATGCAAGAGTTGTCAACGCAACTTCAGGAGCTATTGGAGAAGGGATTTATCAGACCAAGCTTTTTGCCTTGGGGAGCTTCAGTTTTGTTCGTTAAGAAGAAGGACGGTAGTTTCCGCATGTGTATCGACTACCAGGAGCTAAACAAGTTGACCATTAAGAATCGGTATCCTTTGCCAAGGATCGATGACCTGTTCGATCAACTGCAAGGTTCGAGTTTCTACTCCAAGATCGATCTTCGATCAGGTTATCACCAGTTGAGAATTCAAGAGGAGAGTATTCCAAAGACTTCCTTCAGGACTCGATATGGACACTACGAGTTCCTGGTTATGCCGTTTGGTTTGACAAACGTGCCAGCAGTGTTTATGGATTTGATGAATAGAGTCTGCAAGCCATATCTCGATAAATTTGTGATTGTGTTTATCGACGATATTTTGATTTATTCAAAGATGAAGGAAGAACATGAGCAACATCTAAGAGCTATCTTAGAGCTGCTTAACGAAGAGAAATTGTACGCGAAGTTCTCAAAGTGCGAGTTCTGGTTAAGTGAGGTTCAGTTCCTTGGTCACGTGGTTAACGGAGATGGAATTCATGTGGATCCCACAAAGATCGAGGCGATCAAGAATTGGGAAACTCCGAAGACGCCAACAGAGATCCGTCAGTTTCTAGGTTTGGCAGGTTATTACCGCAGATTTATTGAGGGTTTTTCGAAAATCGCTCAACCTTTGACCTCCCTCACTCAGAAAGACAAGAAGTATGAATGGGGAGACAAGCAAGAAGAAGCTTTTCAGTTGCTGAAGAACAAGCTTTGCGACGCACCCATCTTATCCCTACCCGGAGGCACCGACGACTTCGCGGTATATTGTGACGCCTCGCGTTAAGGTTTGGGTTGCGTGCTGATGCAGGGACAGAAGGTTATAGCTTACGCTTCGCGCCAGTTGAAGGTTCATGAGAAGAATTATACTACGCATGATTTGGAATTAGGTGCAGTGGTGTTTGCATTAAAGATCTGGCGACATTATTTGTATGGTACCCGCTGTACGATCTTTACTGATCACTAGAGCCTGCAACACATATTTGATCAAAAAGAGCTTAATATGAGACAGCGCCGATGGGTGGAGCTGTTGAACGATTATGATTGTGAAATCAAGTATCACCCAGGGAAGGCGAACATAGTCGCAGACGCCTTGAGTCGGAAAGAAAGAATCAAGCCCATAAGGGTTAGGGCATTGGAAATGATTGTACAAACGGACAGCTAGTACCCATGGGATGGAGAAACAGTTAGTACCCAATAATTTTGAGGATGAATATCTCCATGGGATGGAGAAACAGTTAGTACCCAATAAGGAAGGAACGTTGTGTTTCATGGGAAGAATTTGGGTTCCCCTCTTTGGTGGTCTTAGAGAAGTAATTTTTGATGAAGCACATAAATCAAGGTACTCGATCCATCCAGGATCGAATAAAATGTACCAAGATTTAAAGGATTTTTATTGGTGGCCGAGATTAAAAGGTGATGTTGCAACGTATGTTGGCAAATGCTTGACTTGTGCTAAGGTAAAGGCCGAATATCAGAAGCCTTCAGGTCTTCTGCAACAACCTGAAATACCCATGTGGAAATGGGAGCAGATTTCAATGGATTTTATAACGAAGTTACCAAGGACACCCAGAGGTCATGATACGATTTGGGTAATTGTAGACCGTCTGACGAAATCTGCACACTTTTTGCCAATCAAGGAAAAAGACAACACCAGTAAGCTTGCTGAGCTGTACCTCAGAGAGATAGTTGCATGACATGGAGTGCCTCTCTCGATTATCTCTAATAGAGATGGAAGGTTTGTGTCAATGATTTGTCAATCCTTCCAAGAAGCCTTTGGTTCTCAGTTGAATCTGAGTACTGCTTTTCATCTGCAGACAGATGGCCAGAGCGAGCGAACGATGATTTGGGTGGCAGTTGGGACACCCATCTACCTTTTGTAGAATTCTCATATAACAACAGCTACCATGCGAGTATTCAAGCTGCACCATTTGAAGCTCTCTACGGACGCAAGTGTCGATCACCGTTATGCTCGGTAGACGCGGGTGATAGACAGCTTGTTGGTCCTGAATTGGTTCAAGAGACGACAGACAAGATTATACAGATCCGAGAGCGCATCAAGGCGGCTCGTGATCGACAAAAGAGTTATGCGGACCAAAGGAGGAAACCTTTGGAGTTTCAAGTGGGAGATATGGTTTTATTAAAAGTTTCACCCTGGAAGGGTGTACCACGCTTTGGGAAGCGTGGGAAGTTAAACCCACGATACATTGGACCATTCAAAATCCTAGAGAGGATTGGTCTTGTAGCTTACAAGTTGGATATACCCGCAGAACTGAATGGTGTTCATGATACATTTCATGTATCTAATCTGAAAAAGAGTCCAACTCAAGAAACAGTTTTCGTTCCTGCCAATGAAATTCACATTGACGACACGCTCCACTTTACGGAAGAACCTGTTGAGGTTACTGATTGGAAGGTCAACAAGATGCGAAGGAGTAGTGTTAAACTAGTCAAGGTTCATTAGAACGCACGACACGGCCCAAAGTTCACTTGGGAGCGTGAGGATAGCATGAAAGCGAAATACCCACATTTGTTCCCCAACTCCCCTGCAGCTAGTAACAGAACTAAAATTTCGAGACGAAATTTTCTTAACATGGGGAGAATGTGACAACCGTCAAAAATCCAGGTATCTGTACAATGTAATTAACCATAATTAGTGCTTAATGACGGTGCTGAATTACAAATGACTGCTTTCTGATTACTGCATCATACTTACATGTTCATCACATTTCATACTGTCACATCATTTTTACATGCAAACATCATTGACATAAATGATGCACAAAGCACAGCTAGCACAGTTAGCGGATAACTCAGAAAAATGCTTACGAAATTCAGTACATAAACAGACAGTGTTTTGAGGCCCAGTATGAGCCAGAGACTAAGTACTACACTACTATGGTGTGTAGGGAAGTAAGGATCACAAAACTGCTTCACTACGTGAGAGTTTAAGTGCCGGAAAGTGCCTAAAACCTACTTAAAGTGCTGAATTCAGCATTTTTCAGCAAAATTCAGCTTTTTAACAAGCTAGTTACATGCAAAAATATGACTACATGGTCCTGAATGCTTTCCTAAGTGTCGGGAATTAAAAGTGTCACAAAAGGTAACATAATGAACACTAAACGGAATAGTTTGACACTTTAACGAACTGGTATCTAACCGAACAACCGGACACTACCCGAAACACCAAAATTATACTAGAAACATTGTTTTAGTGTTTCTGAGCTAGTTATGATCCCCGAACACCCTAACACACTATATAACACATGATATGCTTAAACACTAATCATCACACTTGAAATTTAACAAGATTTCCTAACCTATCATTAAACCCCAACCAAGACCCCCCGCCCTCTTGTTCACGGCATCAAGGGTGTGGCCCACCCTTGATCTTTCTTGATTTCCCTTGATCTTGCAAGATTTGTTGAAGGATTTGTTATGTACTTAACAAGCACATTATCCATTGGTTAAAAGCTTAACATGGTTATAAGATGGACTAATGCTCATTATCTCACACCCACTCAACACACACACTTTCTTCTCCTCTCCCTCTCTTGGTCTCGGCCGAGAACACCCACCACACCACCACCATTGCCAACCATTGATCATCCATTCCAAGTTCATCCTAAGGTACAAGAAGGTGTCTAAGGAAGTTTGGAGCTCTTGGAGATTGAAGGACCTTTCCCATTTGCTTTTATCCAACACATCAGTCATCTTCAACCTCTTGTGTTCATCCCTAGCCATAGAGCTAGTAGTAAGGCCCTTATGATCTCTTGTTACTTCATATTTTGATGGTTAATAGATGATAAACATTGTTAATCTTGAAGAACACTAAAGAACATAATCATGAATCTTTAACATAAGCTTAACACCATATGAATACATGTTGATTGTGTTATTTTGCTTCTTGATGATTGATTATTTGTGTTAGTGATGTTAGACATCATAAGAAACCTACAAGATTGTGATTAAACACATGATCTAGTAAGATAAGATGATGATCTTGTGAAAGACCAAGATGATCATACTTTGTGTAGACATGAACTTGAATAATAAAAGTTGTTTTCATATGATGATGATTTAAACAAAATACAAGTCTTGTAAATGGATGGTTTATAAAATAGTTTTCCAAAGAAACTAAGATAAATCACAAGATTTACATAAACATTGTTTTTAAAGAAACTAACCATGTTTCTAGTGGTGAAACAAGTATAAGAATACATTGTTTACAAGAAAAATTCAAAACAATGATTTTTGGAAAAATCATCTAGTAAGTTGTAAACACCTAAATCTTCCAAGAATGAGATTTTTAAAGAAGTAAACACACTTTAAAGGGTAACTAAATCTACTAAACACACTACCAAGTTACTACAAGTTTTTTTGAAAGTTCAAGTTCATGATTGTTATGTAAATTGTATAGTTTTGGCACTTGGTAAGTATTGATTAAGTTGTTGATTATTTGTGATGATTTTAAAAAGAAAATGATATGCTATGATAGCATAGACACCTCCATTTTTAATGGAAACTATGGCAAAATTTTCTAAAAATATAAAGACTTAGAAAAATATTTTCAAATCAATATTTACAAGTGTATTTTGAGCATGAGTTTTCAATATAAACTTTGCCATAGATTTGGTTACAAAAATACAAATATTGAAGGTTGGTTTTTGTAAATAAAAATAACTAAATATATATTAGAAAGGTATATATTTAGAAGACATGTGTGTGAATATTTGTATACTTTATGTAATAGTTATATTATTTTAGGGTTTAAAATAATATAACTTAACAAAATACCAAGAAATTTACAATCCAAAATATTACCAAAAATCGTAAGGTATAAATATATAAGTTACACACATAAGATTGTGGTACCGAACGATAGAACGTAACTTACAAAATATTCCGAAAAATACCATTACAAATATATTTTTGGTAAATAATATTTTGGACATAAGAAATGAAAGTATGATTTTTTTAGATATTACCAAAGTATATCATATTTTCGACAAGGAGAAAATATATTATTTTGGAAGTAAAAATATATTTTCTTGGAATATTTAGAAGATATATGATTTTTAGGAAAATATATATTTTCTTGAAATACATTATTTTTGGACAAAATAAGTTTATATATATTTTCTAAAGTGAGACTTGAAAATATATTATTTTGAAACTATAAATACAAGAATACAAAAATACATGAATGACATACCCCCATCCTCGGGAAGTAAATACGAAAATAAATACTTGAGAAGTATTGTTACAAAAATACTGTTTAACAATTATTCCAAAATTAAATATAATTTAAGTTGAAATATTTATTATTTTAACAAGTAATTATAACTTGGAATAACATTGAAGACATGTAAGAAACGTAACTCAAAAACGTAAATACTAAGGCATGGCACGGCCCGTTCGTCTAATAGACCCTAGTACATTGTAGGTAGTCGTGTTTGCTGACGAGATTTGAGTTACAAGTACCGAAGACGTAAAACAGTGAGTTCATGTCACCCTTTTTCTTATAACTGTTTTTAGTTTTATAACTTCGGGGGTGAAATACATGTTACAATTGTTTACAAACATTTTATACATGGTATGGTTAGCTAAGGAGGGTTACTGCTTGATCATGTGAAAGGTGGGTATAACACTTAAGGCCATTAATCCTCGTCGTAGGACCGAGGGACATGAGTGATAGATCTATTTGGGTGTAGCGAGCCCACACCCATGACGACCAGGGTGGCCCATGTGGTGACTATGTCCACATACAAATGCCATGGCAAAATCCGTTAGGTTTGAGTTTTCCAGCACCATTTCACACATACCATTGGCCTTGCAAATCATTAGTGATCTGTTTTTCCTTATTGCTACATACCAGGGACATACATACATACAGACATACTTTAAAGGTTTGTTCATATACAAACACATGAACTCGCTCAACTTTTGTTGATGTTTTCAAATTACATGTATTTCAGGGAACTAAGTGGATCTGGCAGGTGTTGCATGTTTTCAAGCTGCGTTATAAATAAAAGATGTCATCCAAGTCTTCAGAGTTTAGGAGATGTATCTTAATCCTGGACGAGATACATGGTTCTAAACTCGGGTTTGTTTAAGGTCTTTTATCGAGTCTTAGTGAACTCCTTAAAACATGTTATGGTTTGTAATTTGAATTCAGTGTCAACGTTTCAGACAATTTATGTTGTGGTATTTTCAAACTTAATTTATGGATGAACATCAAATGGTTTTATCATATAGCATTGTTATGATTGAATGCTATGGTATTAAGAACGTCACACCAATAATCACGCTTCCACAAAAGTCAGGGTGTGACATAAGAAAATATGAGTTTATTAAAACATTATAAGGTTTAAAACATTTCAACATCATACATTGATATCGTCGTTTAAAACATGACGACGACACGTAACGCGGAAGCTTGAATCTTGATCGTGTTCAGTTCTTCATCAAGCTTGATCATCATTTGGTACCATACAGTATACCTACATTTCATAAAACATGAAATGAGTTAGTCATTCGGTGTTTAAAGCATATCCAAACACGTTCGCGAGTCGAAACAAGCAAACAACCCGTTTAGATGATTTATGCATTTAAGCTTAAATCTCGCTCTTTCCGTCACTAAACACATTCCTTAAATTGTAGCCATTTTTTAGTGTTTATTTTTTGGTGTCTAATCCGCATATATATCACCATTGCTCTTGATTTTCTTGACTGTATATCTCTTAAATGTCAACATATACACGTATGATTTAGTTTACGAAGATTTTTCAATGCTGAGAACCTCGATCAGAGAGTAAAAAAGGCATAAGGTTCACAATGGTGTAAAACTAAAATGGGATATACCGGGCTAGGATTCGAGTTACAGGAACAAGGGCCAAACCAGCCACCCAAGAATGGAATCGTCGAGCGAAAACACTTGACATTTATTCACATCTTATTTCCACATTTAATTATCAACTTGTCTTCCACCACATCTATATTTGTGGTTGATTAAATGTGATAAACTTTTCATGCCGAGTTATACCCCTCGGTTTGCCATTTTACGGAGAAGAGTCATTTCGAGGCATTTGACCCAAAAGAGTTCATACCTTAACTTTTCCTCTTATCGAAAATACTTATTAAATCATAAAACTCATGTTCAAACAAGCTTTAAGGATCGTTTGCCCGGTTTATCATCTAAGGGCGTTTTGGTCAACTTTAGCCCTTCTTTTATGACGAAGGATTTTAAGGACATGGTTGACCAAAACTCCCTCTTGTTAACTATAATCTTGTTTAAAAGTCATTATGTTTCTAAAAACACAATGACTATAATTTAAATTATTAGGTTTACCTAGTAAGGTAACACAATGTCCATTTTCGACTTTGTCTAACTCTCATCGAACCTTAAGTTCTAAAAGAGAAGTTGACCTATTATACATACCTGGCTCGGATCAACATATTGACCCGTTTTAGTATCTCATCAATTAAGTTGCTAGGTAATAGCAATGCATATTCCACACGCTATTCATTCCTATGATCATTATACCCAACAAACAATGATTAGTCATTATCGTCAAATGGTGACATCTTCACCGTTTAACCCGTTTGGTCTAAATGACCATTTTATCCTTGTGAGATGGTATTATTTGTCATCTCATATGTGTAACCCATTCCGGTTTTCACTGTACGATCACATTAATTATAACTCATTTCTTAATTCTTTTGACATATCATGGCTTATGCCGTGAAGTGTCTTTCAAAACTAACGTTTATCGTTAGCGTTTTGCCCTTTATTATTCGTTTTGGCTTACCTTATAAGGTAACCATTCAAAACTCATTTTCTATTCATCATAGCATGACCGAATAATCATATTATTCCTTTTTAACCATTAAACATGGCTTCTTATTATTTTCATTTATTTTGTTCCGTACGACTACACGTCAGAACATCATATTTCAAATATTTATTCATCTTATTCGTAATCAATACGATAAGAAATATTCTATAAATTAACAAGAGTGTAAGCTTTACTTACCTTACATCCAAATTATGCTTTTTCTACATACTTAATCCGTTTAACCCGCTTCCTTCCCAAGCTTCCACCTAGCTGTCAAGCGTCAAACTATCATGATAATTCGTAAGATGGTTAGATTAGTCATTATCAATCACGACTATTCCATCTTACAGTTTTTATGTCAAAATTATCATTTGAGCGTATCATTGGTCCGATAAGAAATTACACGATGTAGCTCAACTACTCGTTTAAGTACTTTTTCAAAGGTCCGGTAAGCATCATTCTTATGCTACCGTTTTAATCACTTTATTAACCAAGTTTTTGTAACCGTAATTCATCGAATTAACCCAACATCAATCATTCTTAACATATGATGATATCAAACATTATTTTAACATGAATATATCATCATTTTCATCTTATCATACAAGACCCATTTAATGGCGAGTATGATTTATGTACTCGAACGCCTAAATTGTTCAAGTATCTTCATATTAATATTATGTATGATGATTCTAATCATAATTATATCATCAATTTCATCATATAATTAAAACCCACTTATCTTAGAGTAGTAAATCATCTAAACTTTCAATTCATGGCGATGTATGTATAATTTTCACTTAGGGTTTTGTTCCTAAGCAAGTATACATCACAATTCAGCCATAACTTCTATAATTCATCCATAATTCGCAAATTATGATGTTTCTTCAAATTTCACCACTTTAAAAATCATCAAAATTCTACATACCTTATGATCCCCTAGCTTGGGTGATCATTAATGTCACACCCCGATATTTCCACGTATTACCGGTGGGCCCGGTGGGGAGTATCGTGACGTAGTTGATATCATCATAGACAATTAATAACAGTTCAAATGCACAATGGAAGTCTAAAAGTAATTATACAAACCGAATTGAAAGTAACATAAATTATTACACAACAGTTGTAAGTGGATCCACAGGCGGATCAAAACAAAAGAAGTAATGTTCAACAGACTTAAAGTGATAAAAGCTTGCAAGACTCTTTATTTTATCACTCAGGAGTTCCAGCCCATTACGCTTAGTACCTGCACTTAACCTTTTTTGAAAAATACGTCAGTTTACACTGGTAAATACAATTAACTAACTCTTTTAAAAAGTATTTAAAAAAATTGATTTGAATGCACAAGGCATAGAATCTTTGATAACTTGGGACAATTATTTAAAAATAATCTTGTATACAGATTTACATGTTTGTCGTCCATTCAGGACCCGGTTAGAAGAGTCGGATTAGATTAATTGACACAGCACAAGTATATGCCCACAAGAGAGTGAGATACCGTTTATACATACGCAACTGTTAGGTGTATGCCTACACCACGTGCTTAAGCCGTGGCCATTTCTAATGAATAAGCCGAGGATATACAGGACATGGTCATTAACCCCCCAAAGGCATTGCATCAAACAAAACAGATTGAAACGGGTTATGTAAATTTATTAATCACAATCCGATTTAAATAATTTCATACCCGACCAAGCGGTATTATTATAATACCGTATCCTAAGCCCGTATGACGGAAAATAAGTTAAAAGTATTTACCTGAGCAAAAAAAAAAATTAATCTCAGCCGTATATCAATCAGCAAGTGCAAATATCTTTTACTGGGCTCCTAAATCTGGAACGAAGCTTTTAATAACTTATTAGATTCCTAACGGGTCTTACTTAAGTTTAAACTTAGACCGGTTAGTTTTAATGAAAGGTTTACTGTTCAAAATGCGCAATTAAGCGAAGACCGGATTAGAATGTGATTTAGACCCAACATGTATGAAGACTTGTATAAAGTGGGTAAACTAAACACATTCTGGATTTTGAAGTAAAAATGATAAGATTTGACCCGTTTCGGTTAATTTATGCAAACTAGTTACATAAACTGTACCGAACGCTTATATGCATAACGGGTAACCAAATGAGTCATGTACAGGTTCCACAAGTTAATATGCTTAAAATATGTTATGATATCAGTAGGAATCTTCCATTATGCCCAAAATGAATTTAAAACCAATTTAAGCCCCGTAAGGGTATTTTGGTCATTTTAAAGTTTATAAAAGAGGTTAAATAGTAATCTGAGGTTCTGGTCTAAAATAATCAGTAAAAGTATTTATCTTAACAAGTTATATTATCATACATATGTGAATTTTATCATTTATGGCCAAACTATGCATCGTAGAGGCATTTTGGTCATTTCACATATGTTATAAGGGCCAAATTTGGAAATCTGAGTTTAAAACTTTTACTTACTGTTAAAATATAAAATTTTACTTATAATATCAGTAGGTAATAAGTCTTAAGTGTTAAATATAGTTTTAACCCATACTATGCGCCTAAATCGCATAAAAGTCGGTATTTGATGATCTTTGGATTATTTAAGAAAATCTGAGATTTTGATCAGTTTCTATAGCTTAAAATATTTTATTTAACATATGAAATCAGTGGGAAAAGGTTTGGTATCAAAATGTTATGTAAAACTCATTTTATCAAAGAAGAGGGCAATTTTGTCAAAACCGATTTTATACTAGAACTCTATAATGTAATCAATATAAAATCTGATAAAAATTTCAAAAAATCCCTAAATATTATATTATATCAGTGGGTAGAAAGTTTGTTGTCAAAATTTGGGTTTAAATAGGTTTTATGCCAAAAATGTCGTTTAATTAATAAAAAGCTTTCATTTTACGATATCGCGCATAACTTCTATTTTAGATTATAAACTGATGTCTAACTTTTAGGACATACTTAAATATCAGTAATAAAGGTTTTTGTCCTCTCACATTTTCAAAAATCTCGTTTTAATATCAAAAGGGCATAATGGTCAACTTTTAAGCATTTAACGGAAACATGCAATGAACTAGGATTTCTATGGAACCAAGTTGTATAACCTCAGAGGGTTATACTAACCAATAATATGGTCCTAAAGGAACCCTAAGGCATATCTAAACTAAGCTAAATCGGGTCAGAACTGAAAGTCAAAGCAAAAGTCTACTTTTGCAAGTTTCGGTCCCGAACCGAGCCTAAACTCTGAATTGTCGGGTGGAACATGCCTAGACATGTTCTTATATTATTTACCAAGTTATTTTAGTGTCAAAACATGGTCCATAACCTCTGCATTATCAGTTATGAATTTATTTGTAAAAACTGACCCATTTGACTTTTTATTAATAAGTTTGACCCGATAATTGACTGAGATAATGTGATAATTAGAAGATGCCCTTTTTAAGGGTTTATTACCTACATAATTACCAACACATAGCCACTTTCAATTCAAATAATGGTTGGACCATTTGTGATTAATCACATAGTCAAAGCTTAATTACGATAACTTTGACTTTCGGTCATTAAGCTATTAAAACTTAAACTTAGGAAGCTAAGAACACTTACTATAGTCCTTAGCACGAATATTGAACTTGTGAAAGCTTCCTTTAGCTCCAGGAGGCTTCAAAGCGTGAGCTTTGAGTGAAACTGAAAGTGTGCAAATGGATTCAAGAACAACAAGTCCTTTATATAGGAAATTAGATGCTCCAAGATCAATCCATATATCCCTATGTTGTTACCAGATGTCCCCCAAGTGTCCCTAGTGCATGAAAAACTATTTGCTCAGTCCCTGGTATCGAATTCAGCCATGCAATGGCGGTGTAACAGGCTGCAACATGCAGCTGTCATCTTTTTGGTCGCTGGCACTTCTCACGCGGGCCGCGTAAGACGTAAAGAAAATCTACGCGGGCCGCGACAATGGGCTGCTCCGGTAAAAACTTTCCAAACTTTGCATTTTCAGTCCCCGGTCCATTTTAAGTTTAAATAACTTCCATTTATTGCACTTATGACCCCCATAGTTAACTCTTAAGTGTCTTGGGTCATTATTTAACTCCGTTAAGCTTCCGGTTAGATGTAAGATCACCTGATATGTCTTGTTTTCACCGAAACTCCATGAAATTACTATCCGATATTCGTGAGAGCAAAATATACAATTATTACAATGTTTTTGGGATCGTTAAAAGGTCACTCAGAGGTAACATTTAACATGTTGACACTTTTAACCCCTATGTTTTGTAAGATCCTTAATTTAAGCATGAACGACTTTCTATGACCGACAATTTTATTCATCAAAGAATACGAGCATCATATGAGGTCATTCAGAGGCACGAGTTTGGCATGATGACGCGTTTGATCCTTTTACTTACATATTTACAATGTTTGGCAATTTAAGTCCCTCGAGATTAATTCATTACACGTTTAAGTCCATGACACGTGTCTTTGTTACATTGGGCATGATTTTACGAGGTGTTACATCCTCACCCCCTTAAAAGAAATCTCGACCTCGAGATTTACTGAAAAAAATGAGGGTACTTTTGTTTCATTGTGGATTCAACTTCCCATGTGTATTCTGGGCCTCTACGGGCATCCCATTTTACCTTCACGATCAGCACATGCTTTCTTCAAATCTTTTTGACCTGTCGATCCTCGATTGACAAAGGTCTTTCAACAAACTTCAAACTTTCATCAATCTGCATGTCTTTATGCGACATTGCTAGCGACTCATCGGCTAGAGATTTCTTTAAGTTGCAGATGTGGAATACATTATGAATTCCACTAAGCTCTTGTGGTAGATTTAGCTTGTAAGCTACAGTTCTGACACATTTGATGATCTCGAATGGTCCTAGGTATCTTGGGCTTAGCTTGCCCTTTTTGCCAAAACGCATTATCCCTTTCCAGGGTGATACCTTGAGTAGCACTTTATCACCTACCTCGAATTCTAGAGGTTTACGCCTTTTGTCCGCGTAGCTTTTCTGCCTATCCCTGGCAGCTTTGAGACGATCACGGATCTGCACGATCTTATCTGTCTTCTCCAAGACTATATCATGTCCTGACAGTTGGACATCTCCAACTTTCGCCCAACAAACTGACATTCTACACTTTCGCCCAACAAACTGACGTTCTACACTTTCTTCCGTACAAAGGTTCGAAAGGCGCTGCTTGAATACTCGAATGATAGCTATTATTGTAGGAAAATTCAATCAACGGGAGATGGTCATCCCAACTCCCTCCTAAATCAATAACATAAGCCCTGAGCATATCCTCGAGTGTTTGTATCGTGCGCTCGCGTTGGCCATCCGTCTGAGGATGATAAGCAGTGCTGAAATTTAATTGAGTGCCTAATGATTGCTGAAAACTTTTTCAAAAATGTGATGTGTATCTTGTATCCCTATCAGAGATAATAGGCACTGGCACTCCGTGAAGAGATACAATCTCATCCACGTACAGCTGAGCTAGCTTGTCGGAGCTGTGAGTTTCTTTAATAGGCAAGAAGTGAGCTGACTTGGTCAATCTATCGACTATAACCCAAATAGTATCATTTTCGTGCTTTGTCTTTGGTAACTTAGTGATAAAATCCATGGTTACCATTTCCCATTTCCATGTGGGAAGTTCAGGCTGTTGTAGCAAACCTGACGGCTTTTGATGCTTTGCTTTAACTTGTGCGCACGTCAGACATTTAACCACATAAGCGGCTATAGATTTCTTCAAACCTATCCACCAATAATTTGCCTTTAAATCCTGGTACATCTTATCACTGCCAGGATGAACTGAATATTTGGAGCTATGAGCTTCTTGAAGAATCACATCTCGAAGTCCTCCATAAATTGGAACCCATATTCGACCATTCAATCTTAGGATTTCATCCTTGCCATATGATAATTTTTCAGCAGTTACGCCTAACTTCTCATTCGGATAGTTAGCTTCTAATACAACTTCCTTTTGAGCGGCTAACAACCTATCATTCAAGCTGTTCTTCAGTTCAATGCTTTTGGCATTGATTCTAATAGGCTTAACCCTTTCCTTCCTGCTCAATGCATCAGCAACTACATTCGCTTTGCCTGGATGATATCGGATTTCACAATCATAATCATTCAGTGTCTCTATCCATCGATGTTGTCTCATGTTAAGATTCTTCTGGTTAAACAGGTGTTGAAGGCTCTTATAATCAAAATAGATCACGCACTTAGTCCCATAAAGATCATGACTCCATAGCTTTAGTGCAAATACAACGGCACCCAATTCCAAATCATGGGTGGTGTAATTCTTCTCGTGCACCTTTAATTGACGTGAAGCATATGCAATAACCTTGCCTTTCTGCATAAGCACATATCCCATACCGGTGTGCGATGCGTCGCAATAAACCACAAATTCTTCAATTCCTTCTAGCAATGTCAACACGGGTGCATTGCTTAACTTCTGCTTAAGAATATCAAAGGATTCTTGCTGCTTGGGACCCTAGTCAAACTTGACATTCTTGCGAGTTAATGATGTTAAGGGTGCAGCAATCCTTGAAAAGTTTTCGATGAAGCGTCTATAGTAACCTGCTAGACCCAAGAAGTTGCGTATCTCTGTAGGAGTCTTAGGCTCTTGCCAATCCATAATCGCTTCAATCTTAGCGGGATCCACCTGGATACCACGCTCACTCACCATATGTCCAAGAAATTGGACTTCACGAAGCCAAAACTCGCATTTTGAAAACTTGGCGTAGAGCTTTTCTTGCTGTAGTAGTTTAAGGATGCACCGAAGGTGTTTTTCATGATCGGCTTGATTCTTTGAATAAATAAGATTGTCATCAATGAAGACAATGACAAACTTGTCTAGGTACGGCTTGCAAACGTGATTCATGAGATCCATGAACGCTGCAGGTGCATTAGTGAGCCCAAAAGGCATCACTAAGAACTCATAGTGACCATAACGAGTTCTGAATGCAGTCTTATGCACATCTTCATCTCTGACCTTCAATTGATGGTAACCTGACCTTAAATCAATCTTGGAGAAATAACTTGCCCCTTGCAGTGGATCGAATAGATCATCGATCCTGGGTAACGGATACATGTTCTTGATTGTTACTTTATTCAGCTCGCGATAATCGATGCATAGGCGTCGAGCCATCCTTCTTTTTCACAAAAAGAATCGGTGCTCCCCAAGGGGACAAGCTAGGTCTAATAAAAACCTTTGCCAGCAAATCATCCAACTGAGTCCTTAACTCTTTCATCTTAGTCGGTGCCAACCGATAAGGTGCTCTTGCAATTGGTGCTGCTCCAGGAATGATATCGATTCTGAACTCCACTTGCCTATCTGGAGGTAAACCAGGTAGTTCTTCAGGGAATACCTCTGGATATTTAGAAATAACGGGAATGTCTTCAATCTTGGGCTTTGGTTCATCAACGGTTACATGTGCCATATAAATGATACAACCTTTCTTCAAACACTTCGACGCCTTAAGCATGGACACTTTCTTAGGTAACCTGTACTGAGTATCTCCATGGATTGTTAATGGCTCACCATAAGGAGTCTTTACAACCACTTGCTTTTTATCACATACAATTTGAGCTTGGTTATGAGATAACCAATCCATGCCTATTACTATGTCAAATCCTGCTAATTTCAATGGGAGCAAAGAAAGCGGAAAAGAGTGATTCCTAATGGATATAAAACATCCATCTAGAACTGTTGAGGCAGTCTCTATAGTACCATCGGCCAATTCTACTTCATACTTTATGCTTAGAGTCTTAACAGGCAGATTTAATAACTTAAAAAATTTATTGTCCACAAAAGACTTGTCTGCACCCGAATCAAACAACACTCTAGCATAAACATCATTGACAAGAAAGATACCTGTTTTCACATTATCGTTCTGAATGGCCTCCTGAGCATTCATCTGAAAGACCCGTGCATTGGTCTTTTTAGCCTCCTTAGGCTTCCTTGGATCCTTAGGGCAGTTGGTCTTAATGTGCCCATTTTTGTTGCAACCATAACAGGTCACATCTTTCAGTTTCTTGCAATCCAAAGTCTTATGCTCCTTGGACTTGCAGATCCCACACCCAATAGGCTTTGACTGCGATCTTGACTCGAGTCTACATTTCCCAAAATGATGTTTCTGGCAGGTCTTGCATTTGGGTTTCTCGCCCGACTGTTGGTTATCCTTTTTAAACCCCGAACTCTTCTTGTGATCTGAGTTCCCTTTCCTCTTCTTGTCAGAGCGATGAGAACTCTCATCCTCCCGTTTCCGTTTTCCTTCCTCAGAAGCTTTAACAGACTTGTTTCTGATAGCATCAAGTGTGAGAGATAGAGACAGATCTGTCACTGACCTAAAAGTGGTAGGTCTTGATGCTTTCACATTTCCTTTAATTTCTGGAGCTAAACCTCCAATAAAACAGGCTATGCTCTTTGATTCCGGTGTGACCAAATAAGGAACCAATCGCGACATGGTGTTGAAGCTTGTAAGATACGCCTGACAATCTAAGTTCTTCATAACCAAGGTCAAGAAGTCAGTCTCAATTTTCTCAACTTCATGTTGAGGACAGAAATTTTCCTTGATTAGAGCAACAAACTGATCCCAAGTCAGATTATACAATGGGATCTTTCCTGTAGCTTGGATTAGGGATCTCCACCAAGCTAAAGCTTCACCTTTAAAAGATTGTGAAACAAACTTCACAATGTCCTGTTCTGCACAACCACTAATATCAACCATTGTATCCATCTCATCTAACCACGTCATGCAATCAATGGCTCATTTCTCTCCTGTGAAGTCCCTGGGCTTGCAGGAGACGAAATATTTATAAGAACAGGTCTTAACACGTGGCTCTTGATTGAGCACAATCTTCTTAGACGGGACACTCCTTTGGTTTGATGAGTGATGAGAATCATCTCTGTGTGATGCGTGCGACTTGGATGGTGGTTTTGTATGAGCTACAGATAGGGTCCTGCTACGAGTACTACTAGATTCTTTGAACTGTCTGTCCATGGCTCGAGTGACAGCATTATCTATCATTGCTTGCAAATCCGCACCGGCCACATTAACTTTGGTGGTATCATTCCTTTCCCTGGGGTGACTGTTAATCTCATCTGATTCAGCCATGTAGCTTGATTGCTACATAAAATAATTGATAATATTTTATTCAGAGGTCATTACGGAATCATCATTTTTTATGGTTCATTAACCATGGTAGCTATAAACCATATTGGTTAATTTATTTAGGATTTTCTTTATAATTTATCCCTAGTTATAAATCATTTAAAGATATAATAGAGTGGCACAAGAGGCCTAGTCACAAGGACAGTTTTAAAATGTAATAGCCATGATTTTATAAAATCAAGGCACTTAGGTTTAAACATGGTTCATTACCTTTTCTTGACAGGGAGTCGTAGACTACAACTGTCTTTCGTCTTATAGGACAATAAGTATGGCCCGTAGGCACTTCATCACTAATGGATGTTTTAATTAAGTAGAGGAAAGGAATTAGAAGAATCCAATATAAGGATGACTTGTGTGATTTTATCGAATCACATTTTCCAGGAGTGCTAACATGTCTTCAGATGTTAACAAGAATTTGAATCTTGAAAAGGTTTTACCATCTGGGTCATATCTAAAATGACATATAGGCTAGGTTATACAAAAAGGAATGATATTTTTTTATTGCATAAATATATTCTTACATATAATGACAAATGAAATTTTAAATTAAAACATTTCATTAAATTGAAGAAGTACATAGATGCCCTAAACGGGACTTTTACATAAATAACTTGCCCATGCAGGGGCTAAATTAACAATACAAGTCCGTGTAGGGATCAAGTACATAAATAAATGTCCACACAGGGATTTAATTGAAATTTAAAAACTACATATCAAATAAATAAGGAATTTTCAATAATCCCTCTTCTTCTTCCCCTTGATCAGGTTCGCCAAACCCTTAAGCAGACCCCGACGTCTCCTACGCTCCTCTTGGACCTGTTGCTCCACCTCGTGCAACCGTTGAAGGTTTTCCTGCTGCTGCGGCGACTGGATCTGAGGCGGTTGCGACGGCTGCTGCTGCGGAGGTTGAGGAGGTGGTGGGTATTGATACCCATATGCTGGGTACCCAGATTGGTAGGAAGCTGCATAGGGTCCTTCGGGGTGGAGAGCATTGTAGTTTGCCGCTTCAAGGTACGGGTCGACGGCAGGGGCGTTGTAGAAGTTGTAACCCGAATATGCCTGATGTTCAAACTGGTTATACGCCGCTGCACCGGCGTAGGAAGGGATTGGGTTATCATAACCCATTGGTGGTGGTGGTGCGACTAGAGCTGAGTATACTTCTGAAGCTGGGTTTAAAGGCCCACCCATTCGCTGGTCTTCATACAGTGGCGGTTAGTGACTGCCACTGGAGTGTTGGGGGGTGCTGAAGTGAAATCCCCCTCGCACGGACATCCGTGCACCTGATCTTCTTCGCCTCGGTGGTTCTGGAGGCAGTTGCTGCTCTGGCGGCGGTGGTGGCGGTGGCGTAACTGCCAGGAAACGCGAATCCTCAGAGGGATCCTGCTGCTGCTGTTGAGGTGGGCTGAAAGGGGAAGTGAACTCCCAGTGGTATGTGGCCCATCTTTCTGCAAAACTGTCTGGGCCCCTGTATGGCGAACCATGAAAAGATGATCCGTTTGAAATCTCGATAGGATGCGTGGGCATCCCAGTTGGCATCTCCGGATCCGGATCTTCATCCATCTCCATATCCTGCATATCAGGATAGTGGTCATCTGGCCCCAAAAGGTTTGGACCCTCGAGTTCTTGAATTTGGTTCATCGGATTGAACCTGCTTTGAAAGTACGGGGTCGGGTCCTGGAAAGCCCAGTGTGAACTCGACCGCTGCAGTGGGATGAAGGAGTGGTGGGAGTGGTCGGACACATTGTTCTGATGGAGCCCGAATGAGTTGTGGTATGATGGCGAGGAACTGAGGGAGACTGAACATCTCGATGGCTCCAGATAAGTCCTCCAATCCTCCTGGGGACTAGAGCTAAAAGTTGCTGAAGGAGTTCGCCGGTGTGATTGCCCGGCCTAGTGATCATTTGGAGCAGCTATAATCGCCTTGCCTCTTCCACCTCTTCCTCTGAAACGTGGCGGCATTGTCTTTTATTCCTTCCAAAACACACAAAAGAAAACAATAAGATTAGGATTAGTCCTAAGTCATTTGACTAGACTCAGAAATCAAGGAATGTGCAAACTGTGTCATTGAGATTAAACACAAAAGGCTAGTGTTAATTCACTCAACGTTGGCTCTAATACCAACCTGTCACACCCCGATATTTCCACGTATTACCGGTGGGACCGGTGGGGAGTATCGTGATGTAGTTGATATCATCATAGACAATTAATCACAGTTCAAATGCACAGCGGAAGTCTAAAAGTAATTATACAAACCGAATTGAAAGTAACATAAATTATTACACAACGGTTGTAAGTTGATCCACAGGCGGATCAAAACAAAAGAAGTAATGTTCAACATACTTAAAGTGATAAAAGCTTGCAAGACTCTTTATTTAATCACTCAGGAGTTCCAGCCCATTACGCTTAGTAACTGCACTTAACCTTTTTGAAAAATACGTCAGTTTACACTGGTAAATACAATTAACTAACTCTTTTAAAAAGTATTTAAAAAAATTGATTTGAATGTACAAGGCATAGAATCTTTGATAACTTGGGACAATTATTTAAAAATAATCTTGTATACAGATTTACATGTTTGTAATCCATTCAGGACCCGGTTAGAAGAGTCGGATTAGATTAATTGACACACCATAAGTATATGCCCACAAGAGAGTGAGATACCATTTATACATACGCAACTGTCAGGTGTATGCCTACACCCCCGTGCTTAAGTCATGGCCATTTCTAATGAATGAGCCGAGGATATCCAGGACATGGTCATTAACCCCCCAAAGGCATTGCATCAAACAAAACAGAATGAAACGGGTTATGTAAATTTATTAATCACAATCCGATTTAAAAAATATCATACCCGACCAAGCGGTATTATTATAATACCGTATCCCAAGCCCGTATAACGGAAAATAAGTTAAAAGTATTTACCTAAGCAAAATATAATTTTAATCTCAGTCGTATATCAATCAGCAAGTGCAAATAACATTTACTGGGCTCCTAAATCTGGAACGAAGGTTTTAATAACCTATTAGATTCCTAACGGGTCTTACTTAAGTTTAAACTTAGACCGGTTAGTTTTAATGAAAGGTTTACAGTTTAAAACGCACGTTTAAGCGAAGACCAGATTAGAATGTGATTTAGACCCGACAAGTATGAAGACTTGTATAAAGTGGGTAAACAAAACACATTCTGGATTTTGAAGTAAAAATGATAAGATTTGACCCGTTTCGGTTAATTTATGCAAACTAGTTACATAAACCGTACCGAACACGAATATGCATAATGGGTAACCAAATGAGTCATGTACAGGTTTCACAAGTTAATATGCTTAAAATATGTTATGATATCAGTAGGATATCTTCCATTATGCCAAAACGAATTTAAAACCAATTTAAACCCCGTAAGGGTATTTTGGTCATTTTAAAGTTTATAAAAGAGGTTAAATAGTAATCTGAGGTTCTGGTCTAAAATAATCAGTAAAAGTATTTATTTTAACAAGTTATATCAGTAAGTAATCATACATATGTGAATTTTATCATTTATGGCCAAACTATGCACCGTAGGGGCATTTTAGTCATTTCACATTTGTTATAAGGGCCAAATTTGGAAATCTAAGTTCAAAACTTTTACTTACTGTTAAAGTATAAAATTTTACTTATAATATCAGTAGGTAATAAGTCTTAGGTGTTAAATATAGTTTTAACCCATACTATGCGCCTAAATTGCATAAAAGTCGGTATTTGATGATCTTTGGGTTATTTAAGGAAATCTGAGAGTTTGATCAGAGTCTAGAGCTTAAAATATTTTATTTAACGTATGAAATCAGTGGGAAAAGGTTTGGTGTCAAAATGTTATGTAAAACTCATTCTATCAGATAAAATGGCATTTTTGTCAATACCGAATTTATACTAGAACTCTATAATGTAATCAGTATAAAATCTGATAAAAACCTCCAAAAATCCCTAAATATTGTATTATATCAGTGGGTAGAAAGTTTGGTGTCAAAATTTGGGTTTAAATAGGTTTTTTTTTTGCCAAAAATGCCGTTTAATTAATAAAAACCTTTCATTTTACGATATCGCGTATAACTTCTATTTTAGACCATAAACTGATGTCAAACTTTTAGGACATACTTAAATATCAGTAATAAAGGTTTTTTTCCTCTCACTTTTTCAAAAATCTCGTTTTAATATCAAAAGGGCATAATGGTCAACTTTTAAGCATTTAACGGAAACATGCAATTGTGACAACTGTACTCTGTAATCGATGTACGATGTAAAACAATGATGATTATTAATAAAACAATGTGATTTGGTGTTACTACATGTGATTTGGTGTTACTATATGTGTTTTGATGTTATTATGTGTGTATTTGTGTTTGGTGAATTTTCAATTAGATTCGACTCCAATTTCAAGCTTTAAATCGCTTTCTAGAAGGTTATACGCAAACTGGTGCGTAAACGCAGTCAGTATAACGCGACAAACACTCTGGAATTGTGACATAGGCTTAACATACCTTAAATAACCTCCACATAACTTAGAAATAAGTTTTGAATGGTTTGGTGTGTTGAAATCAACTTTGTTCGGTCGCATGGACTATTTGTGTCAAACTGCAAAACTATACTGATTTGTATAGTAACGAACACTCCAGAACTTGATCATAAGTTAAACATACCCTAAATATCCCTTTACATAGCTTAGAAATAGGCTTTGAGGGGTTCGGTATGCTAAAATAAAGTTTATTTATCAATAGGGACTAAAAGCGTCAAAAAGTGCACAAGTTTGCATTTTCGCGCATATCTTACGTTCTGAATATATCCGGACATCCAAAAATTTATGTAAGCATTAAAATATTTTATTTTAGTGTTTGGCATAATAAAAATCCATTCGTCGCTTAATTTGGATCGTTTTTGCATTCGTTACGACTTCCGTCGTAATTAACCGAACAACGCAACTGTACGACCAAACGAGCCGACATCCGAGATATTTTTGAGCATGTTGTGAGTTCCCAATACTTTAACTTCATTTTAGAGCCTTGAATTGAGGTTAACGGGGCTTAAACGTGTCAAAAATGAGCCGAAATGCATGTTTTACAAGTTCAGGGACCTGTTTTGACAATCTGCCAAAGATGGCCCAGGCGGGGCGCGTAAGCCCAAGCCACATCTTACGTGGGCCGCGTGGCCTTGCCAGACAGAAAGTTCAGAATCAGCAATCTGGGCTAAATTCAGGGGTTTTAATGTAATATTTGCAATACCTGGAGCTGGTTTTCGGCCCCCATTGTATTCTAATACCATTAACCCAAACGTATGGCCAAGATCACTCCCTCAAACCACTTGGAATCATCCTATTGATCCTAACTTACTATAAATAGCAACCCCCACTTCACTTCATTCTCACACCTTGATTCAATCTCTGCTCTAAGTTGAGGTTTTAACACCTCATACCTAAGTAATTTTGAATCAAACATCCTTCTTGGACCCTTTGTAAGTCCTCTTCTTGCTTGTTCTTGTATTTCAAGCATGAAAGTCAAACAAGTTTGACTTTCATCTTTGACCAGTCAATGGTCAACACAAAGTTCCGTTGAACTTTGCAACGTGAGCGTAATCACGATGGTTATAGTCCCTTGTGACTATACCTACTGATTACCACGTTGACTAGGCGTAGTGATGAGTCGGAGTTTCGGCCAAAATGCGTGTTTATGCGTATTTTGTAACCAAACTACTCTAGGGTATCAAAACCGTTTGTTTTGATATCAAAACCTGTTTTCTAACTTAACTAAACATGTTCTAGCATGTTTAGCTCGTCACTTTTAATTTGGTGCTTGTGTAGAGTCGTAAGTCAAGCGGACTAAACACCCGCGTAGACTTTCTAACACGATCCGTTTGGTCGATCATTAGGATCCGACCAAACATTTTTAGTGACCATATTTGCATAGGGAATAACCTTCCGAGTTTATACCTTATGGTCACTTAGGTTTAATTAGTTGTATGATAAGTAGTCTATATGCCTTAGGTAAATGACCAAAATGCGCTTTTCATGCATAATTGGTAATTAAGCATATGTAACATAAACTTTTGTCACGTAACTGATTATGAAACATACTTAAACATGTTTAGGCATATAACACTTGTCATAGGACTAGTTAGACGTCTCAAATGCGCTTTTGCGCGCACGACACGTTAAAGTAGCATAAGCTACCTTAATGGGTCGCGACGGGTCGAAAGCACTTAGGGTAGGTTCTGATTTAGGATGTAGGCTTTGTTAAACCATATCACATGAGTTCCAACACTCATTTGGTTTACAAGACCTCATTCTATCCGATCTTCCGATTTAGGTGTCTATTGTTTGACTAGTGATTCGATTACTAGGTGCTGTTTGATTTCTCTGGTTTTCTCGAGTTTGTTGAAGTTTTATTGATTGAGGATACTTTGCACTCCATGTGAGTACATAGTTCCCCTATTTTACTGTTTTCAATTGTTTTGGGGTGATTCATATGTGCTAAATGTTTTCAAGGTTTTAACGATGATTTTCAAAACGATTTTCCATATTATAACGATGATTTCAAAAACGATTAAGATGGTTTATACTAAACTAATAACGATTTCAATAAAGTGAATAAACTAGTTGGTTGTATTTACATAACGAATGGCATTCATTAGCATTGATCAAGCCGACCAGTATTAGGTTATGGTACCATAGGATCTGACAAATCCCATTATCGTACCGCACCCATGGTTATGTGTGGGTTAGGTGGATAATGATTGAATCTGAATGTTAATTTACCCTTTGGTGGTTTATTAATGCGAGAAGCGAGGTAGTCGAGTCACGAAGGTTTGAATGTTATTAGCGAGGCGACCACAAATAGTTTTCACACTTAAAACGAGGATGATTTAAACGATTTAAACGAATTAACAATTTGGGAATGATTCATACGAGTTTAAACGAGTTGGATAAACGATTGGTTTTTGGTTAAGTGTTTAGATAACGGGACGGGTGTAATATGATGAAAACATGGTAGATACGCCGCTGGTACTTCTTATATATAAGTGTTTTCATCGTATTACATACCGTGGCGTTATTTAGTTAACTTGGATAAACGATTTTGAAACGATGTCACACAAACGAGGTTTTCGAAACGATATACCATACGAGTTTTATTAACGATATTTATTAACGAGTTTTATTAACGATTTAATACAAGATGTTCTACAAATTGCTTTACTAAAACAAATGTTTTTAGGTTAAGAATCATGGCTACGAGGTTTTATAAGCTATAGCCCGCTTGATTTGAGTTGGTTAATTAAGTTGCAATATTATACTCTTTTCAAAACAAGGTTTTTAATAAAGTATTGCAGCATTTAAACTAGCCATGAATCCGACACTCCTATAAAACCTCTGTACTCGCCAGCATTTCTTTGTTGACTTTGTTTTTACATATGTTTCAGGTGTTGATGCTTGATGATGATTACTAGGATGCATGAGTCACATAGGATCTGGACGAGGCCTTAGTGACATAATAACAATATTAGTCGATATGTAACTTGTTTGTTTTGTGTTAAGACAATGTTGATGTTTAATATTATCAATGAAATGAAACACTTTTTGTATCCATGGTTATGAAACGATAATTCTGCCACGACACTCCCCGACGTTTCCGCCGCGGTTTTGTTGTTTTAACGCGGTCGGGGTGTGACAGCAATGAACTAGGATTTCTATTAAACCAAGTTGTATAACCTCATAGGGTTATACTAACCTATAATATGGTCTTAAAGGACCCCTAAGTCATATCTAAACTAATCTAAATCGGGTCAGAAGTGAAAGTCAAAGCAAAAGTCTACTTTTGCGACTTTCGGTCCCGAACCGAGCCTAAACTCAGAATTGTCGGGTTGAACATGCCTAGACATGTTCTTATATTATTTACCAAGTTATTTTAGTGTCAAAACATGTTCCATAACCTCTGCATTATCAGTTATGAATTTATTTGTAAAAACTGACCCGTTTGACTTTTTTATTAATAAGTTTGACCCGACAATTGCCTGAGATAATGTGATAATTAGAAGGTGCCCTTTTAAGGGTTTATTACCTACATAATTACCAACACATAGCCACTTTCGATTCGAATAATGGCTGGACCGTTTGTGATTAATCACAAAGCCAAAGCTTAATTACGATAACTTTCACTTTCGGTCATTAAGCTAATAAAACTTAAACTTAGGAAGCTAAGAACACTTACTATAGTCCTTAGCACGAATATTGAACTTGTGAAAACTTCCTTTAGCTCCAGGAGGCTTCAAAGAGTGAGCTTTGAGTGAAATTGAAAGTGTGCAAATGAATTCAAGAACAAAAAGTCCTTTATATAGGAAATTCGATGCTCCAAGATCAATTCATATGTCCCTATGTTGTAACCATATGTCCCCAAGTGTCCCTAGTGCATGAAAAACCATTTGCTCAGTCCCTGGTATCGAATTCAGCCATGCAATGGTGGTGTAATAGGCTGCAACATGCAGCTGTCATCTTTTTGGTCGCTGGCACTTCTCACGCGGGCCGCGTAAGACTCAAAGAGAGTCTACACGGGCCGCGACAATGGGCTGCTCTGGTAAAAACTTTCCAAACTTTGCATTTTCAGTCCCTGGTCCATTTTAAGTTTAAATAACTTCCATTTATTGCACGTATGACCCCCATAGTTAACTCTTAAGTGTCTTGGCCCATTATTTAACTCCGTTAAGCTCCCGGTTAGATGTAAGATCACCCGATACGTCTTGTTTTCACCGAAACTCCATGAAATTACTATCCGATATTCGTGAGAGCAAAATATACAATTATTACAATGTTTTTGGGATCGTTAAAAAGTCACTCAGAGGTTACATTTAACATGTTGACACTTTTAACCCCTATGTTTCGTAAGATCCTTAATTTAAGCATGAACGACTTTCTATGGTCGTCAATTTTATTAATCAAAGAATACGAGCATCATATGAGGTCATTCAGAGGCACGAGTTTGGCATGATGACACGTTTGATCCTTTTACTTACATATTTACATTGTTGGCAATTTAAGTCCCTCGGGATTAATTCATTACACGTTTAAGTCCATGACGCGTGTCTTTGTTACATTGGGCATGATTTTGCGAGGTGCTACAATTAATTCATGTTAAATTGTGAATTTGAGCTTCGTTTAGCCCTTCAATTTGATGGTTTTGATAGAACTAGGGTTTTGGCTCCTGGGAAGCTTCTTCTGGTCGAACAGAACACACACCATGTGTGTGTTTTGTTTTAAATCTTCTTTTTATTAAATAAATTTCAATCATCCCACTTTGACCCCTCAAATTTTGTTAGTTAATAAGTAGGCTACAACCTACTTATTTCCAACAATATTTTCTCTTATTAACTAGGTTAAACATTCCTAGTTAACTAAGTGGGTCCGAGAAGGTTATAACCAGTTTAATTTAAGTCCCGTTAACTCGAGCCTCTTGAAAACTTTATTTCCTCAAAAGCTTTCTTTCACCTTTTATTTATATTAGGCTTATTTATTTAAATCCTAATATTCACCGGGTTAATATTTACCACTACTGGTGCTTTACCCGTCTTTTAGTATTAACATGGTTTGATTACCAAACTCGTTTTCCGGGTGTTATATGAGTCATGTTAACGTTTCCTCTTCCGCGTCCGCTCATTGTCTTCATATCCAGAAAACACAGTATGAGAATGACGTCGTAGTGTCGTAAGAATAACTAGAAGGAGGATTGATTGTTGCACACAAATATACGTATATATATACAAACAAATATATATATAACTAGGCACACTAGTACATATAGCATCACATATGCACTAAACAAGTAACAAGTCAACACATGCCCGAGCTACAAAGTCTAAAGTGTTGAGCCTTGCACTTGGAGTGTTGTGTCGTCACGAGTGGCTTGATATAAAACGGGTTATAGTCCCCTTTTCTTTGTAAAACCTAGTTCACTATAACAAATGGCTCTGATACCAATCTGTCACACCCTAAAATTCCACATGCGGAGTTTCACCGCGAGGCGTGTGACTGACCAGGATCAAGCCACCAATCATATTGAACAACTTATTATAATAGTAAAATGGTTTCACCAAACCAACATGTTTAGTGACAGTTCAAGTTTAAGTCGAAAGTTCTTAAGTTCAAAACAGTATTTTAAGAGAACAACAGAAGCATAGGTAAAATGGTTCAAAACATAAGTTCACAGTTCAGAGTTATTAAAAAAACCCAACACGGGTTAAGATGATCACTACACTTCCCCCAAGTTGCAAGCTCCAAAGTCACTGTGTACCTGTAAAGCATGCAGCAGGGTGTCAACATAAAGTTGGTGAGTTCACGAGTTGTCCAGTTTTAATTTGCATAAAACTTGTTTAAGTAGTTAAGTTACCAATTTATATCAAGCCATGGGGAGCTACCCCATATGTAAGCTACTAAACTGCGTAATACCGAATACTTAGCGACCTCATGTTTGTTGTTGCCCGTTTGTCAATGTCTATCATCATTGACGGTTTGCCAAGGTCTATTAGTTCACGACCGATCCTCTCCAGGCACGGTGTGAGGTTGGTGAAACCTAAATAGCGCTATCAACTAATAACCCGTTCGCCAGGCCCCGGCGACTAATCGTTATAGAAAGTAGGGACTTCATGATAGAGTTTCGTTTAGTATGCTTATTGCATCTAATATAAATAGTAATTAACTGAGCGTCCCACACAAGGGGAGAATGTACCCGTATCCCACACAAGGAGATAGTGTTACCCGTATCCCACACAAGGAGATAATGTAGTTTGTATCCCAAACAAGGAGATAGTGTTTTTAGTTTCGTTTCCCAACCGCCGGGAATGCATGCTTTTAGAAAAAAGTTGTGAACTCACATCAGTTTGCTCGGCAGTAATTTACTTGTTTTAACAGTTGGTCAATCATGTCCTGTTATGGTTATCATTGTTATTAGGTTTGTATACAAATAATCCACATATATCCTACACGTATCTAACACGTACCATGCAAGCCAAGCTGTTACATAACATGTAAAGTATGTGGGCCAAAGCTATAACTAAGCCCAAATGCTTGATCAGTGAACAATGCTCGGCCCAAGTTGCTGGTACGTTGCAAGAGGGGCCTTAGTCGAAACCATGAGATCTCGACTAGAAATCAGAAGATCTCGAGTCGCAACCAAAAGGATCTCGAGTCGAAACCATGAGATCTCGACTCGAAATCAAGAGGTCTCGAGTTATAGAACTTCAGTCGAAACCTTGAGGTTTCGAGTCAGGCTTTGAGTCGACGTCAAGGAGATCTTGACTCGCAACCAAACCGGTCTCGAGTCCCCTAATGTGTGATGTCTGATTTTGAATTGTAGCTGAAATGATCTCGAGTCGCAACCGTACAGGTTATACGAAGTCAATTAGTCCATAAAAAGTCATTTTAAGTTGTTATGAATAAAAAACAACAATTGTTCTACATTACATTTACAATACCACGCAACATACACATGTTCTTTAACGATCCCATAATAAGAGCATTCACATTGAATTTCTTATCCCAGTTTCTATAATTCCAATAAAAATTACTACATTTTATCTCTCCTTATAAATTAAAATAAAAATATTTTTTATACATTTTATTATTATGTTTTTCTTTCCTCTACTCACAACCACTTTAAAAAATATTAAAAAAAAAATTATATGGGTGAACTGTGTTTCTCATATGTTTACAAATGACAGTAATATTTTCCCCCTCCTTCACTACAACCACTCACAATCATTTCTTATTAATATAAGTAAATCACTCACAAATATATAATTGAACTATCGTGAATGCTCTAGCTAAAAGTTAGCCCATTTAGTATTTTTTTTTCTAAGTAAATTACCACATAAAAAGTGCACGCCATAAAACGTTTGACTTTTTTCCACATAAGAAGTCCATGTCAGCAAAAACTAACCGTGTTAACTTTTCGTTAGTATGGAAACAGGAAAATATGTTTAAAGTTGAGACTTTTAGTAAACATTTTCTGAGTTGAGATTAATCACGACCAATAAGTCAAAGTTGAGATTATTAAAATCCAATTTCCTAATATATTCAATAATTTTTTATCTACTTTTTTGTATTTTTAGGATCCGTCAGTAATATTTTCTAAAAGTTATAATAAATATATTTTTTTTCTAATTTCCCATTGCTTTTTTTTAATATAACCTTTCTGTTAATTTTAGGGATGCGTAGGTAATTTATAGGTAATTTATATGAGAACAATATAAAACTTTTTTGTTTGACAATTAAAAACTTTCTTTTGGGGTTCGTTGGATCCGTTGGTTAATACCGACCGATGTTTGCGTTGGTAAATGTCAATAGGTGATACTCTTTTTGTAGTAATGACTAGACTTTTTTAACCTTGATTATGTACGTGTGTGAGGAGAATTGAGAAAGAAAAATCCTTTCTCTTTCTCTTGCCATAATGGTTGTGTGGTCATTGTTGTGACGTAAATCGAGATGGTAAGCGACGAATAAGAGGGTATGAGAAGAGAGGAGATTAGCATATTTAACACTTCTTTGTACTCGAAGTAAAAAAGATATATATCAATAATATAGGAAACAAGAAAATGTCTAAAACCGGCAAGCCTCGAACCCTGGTATGCGGAATAAAAAGCAAATCTAGTAATCACTGAACTTTTTTTTAACGGCGTACGGTTAGGATGTCACTAACCGTGTTAGTAGTTAGTATGTTAGTATCATCAAGTTAGCATTAAAATCACCATTTGTCTGGATTTGAACCCATGACCTCAAAGAGAAGTAAAGCTTCTCATCCCTCCTTAACCACTAGGACAAAAGATCGTTAGTTCAGCAATCACTGAACTAAAGTAAACTTTGTTTACAATTTCCGAATGATTGCTTTTATACCTAGTCTAAATTTGAAAAAAAAAAAGAAGACAATAACAGTTGCCACGTAGCAGCGCTTCATTGGTCGTAGTCAGTGTTTACGGACTTATTTTTAGGGTGTACTGTGTATATGTATATTATGAGAGTCTATTGGTTACTCTTATTATCAGAGTCTATTGGCTACTTTTTTCCCGAACAGAACCGCGTTTGATCCAACTAATTGATAATTTGTCGTTCACAAAGAAAAAAAAGAGAAAAATGCCCGGATAGTCCCTGTGGTTTTGCCTTTTTTCACCTATAGTCCCCAACTTTCTAAAACTACCTGAATAGTCCCCAAGTTTTCAATTTTGTTCCCGGATAATCCCTGGGTCTAACTTCAGTTTGTTTTCCCTGTTAAGTGGGTGTGAAATGACCAAAATACCCTTTTCTTAAAAGGCCAAACCACAGGGACTATCCGGGCATCTTCTTCATTTTTATTTATAAAACCCCACCACCACACTTCATCTTCAACCTCCACCCACCATCACCCTCCTCCACCCTCCACCATCACCGCCACAGTCACGCCGCCTTACTCCCCTGCTTCTCCGGTCGGTACAATCGGAAGACGAAACCACAGTAATCTCAACGATAAGCATCTCCAACCTCACCCAAACCCCTGCCTCTTTAACAATCTCAACGATAGCCATTTAACAATCTTCGACTATCACGAGTTGGCATGTCAAGAGTTTATCTAATTTCTACGGTCGGCACAGTCACTCTCCCCTGCTTCTCCGGTCGGTACAATCAGAACAAACGGAGCCTGTTTATTAATAAGAATATTATTATTGTTGTTATTAGGTTTTCTCCGTCGATCTCTACGTGACCGCTTTAACCTTACCGGTGATGAGAATTTTCCGGCGATCTTCAGCATCTTCTGAAACTGCTTGAAATCGAGTGTAGGATTGATTGTTATGTTTCCGACGTCGGTTTGGGGGTCTCCGTCGTAGAACACCACCGGAAACTCAACCGATTTGCCTTCAAATTCTTCAAACATTTTTGTGTGTATAGATGTTGAAACAGGTTGGGTGAGCTGAAACAGGGGTGTATATATATATATATATAGTGAGGGGAAGATCTGTTGTCGATGGCAACTTTGTCATACTTTGAAGGTAGTTCTGCTTCCCAATAACTATTTGATCTCACATTTCCCATTGCTGGATAAACAATGAAATTAAATTCACAAAACATAACTTTTAATTTTGTTCAACTTGTTCAGTTTCTTAGAAATTCATGAAAACACATTCAGAAATTAAAGAAATTGAATTCTCTTACACCGGATAAACGCAACCTGTTCCGGAAGCCATGTGTCTAGTGGAGCCGATCTCACCTGCATTCTCATTAATAAGTAAATAATGCAAATCAACAGACATATATAACCTGTTCCGGAAGCCATTCAGAAATCAACAGTGATGTTTCATGGCACCTATTATTCTCAAATACAATAACAGAGGCTAACTATTGAAAACCATGAATCACAAACAAACACGTACCCCTCATTTTAAAAATGACCTATACATGAATAGAAACAAGTTTAGATTGTTAAAGACGCAGGGGTTTAGATTAAGGCGGTTGGAGGGTAAAATGGTAATTTGGGTGAGGTTGGAGATGCTTATCGTTGAGATTACTGTGGTTTCGTCTTCCGATTGTACCGACCAGAGAAGCAGGGGAGTAAGGCGTTTTCACTGTGGCGGTGATGGTGGAGGGTGGAGGAGGGTGATGGTGGGTGGAGGTTGAAGATGAAGTGTGGTGGTGGGGTTTTATAAATAAAAATGAAGAAGATGCCCGGATAGTCCATGTGGTTTGGCCTTTTAAGGAAAGGGTATTTTGGTCATTTCACACCCACTTAACAGGGAAAACAAACTGAAGTTAGACCCAGGGACTATCCGGGAACAAAAATTGAAAACTTGGGGACTATTCAGGTAGTTTTAGAAAGTTGGGGACTATAGGTGAAAAAATGCGAAACCACATGGACTATCCGGACATTTTTTTTGAAAAAAATAAGTAATAGGTATTTATTCTTTATTTTGGCAATGAGGTAGTGGTGGAGTGGTTGGATAAAACTTCGTGTTCCTTATGACTCAGGTTCGACTCACACTCTCCCCATTATTTTCTGCGGCATCCAGGTGAATGGCAAATACGGGTGGCGCTGGTTTGTCTTAGATGAGAGGCGAGGTTTTACCGATTATTCCACTGTCGTCCCTTCGGGCGGGTGGAGGTCGGGTTTCCGCGCATCTGGGAGAGGGAACAGGTTGGCAGTGGTCGAATAGTCGACCTTGACCACAGCGGCTGGTGTCACGATGATTAGCATATCGTTCCTTGCCGTTAAAAAAAGGTGATTTTTTTTTCCGCATTTTTCTCCTCCGTTCCTCCATTTCTCCCTTTTTTGGTTTTCTTTTTTCCATTGAATCTACTTTTTTCCCATCTCGTCTTTAGCTACTATTTATTTTATTTGTATTGTTAATTAATTAATTAATTAATATTAATAATAATACTTTTTAACATACTACTATTTAACAGTTAGTTTTTTTAGTGTTATTTAGAGGGTGTTTGGAGTTGAGTTTTGAAAATATATTATACGTTTTAAAAAATCAGAATCAGATAATTAACTATTTAATTGTTTGGCAAATATATATTTAAAAAAATAATCAAGGGGAAATCGTTTTTCTAAATGCAAACAATTAATTTTTAGAAAACAGCGTTTTGTTGCAGTAGGGGGGAAGGAGAGCTTTCTAAACGCAAATAATCAATTTTTTTATTTTTTTTACCCAAACACTCAAAACTGATTATTTACGATTTCAAAACTCAATAATCTAAAAATCTCCTTCAAAACTCATCCCCAAACATCCTCTTAAATAATAAAATTAACTAAAAGTTTAATTATTTAACTTCTAATTGATTAAAAAGGTTGAACAAATATTAAACAATGGCTTTCCGTGTTATTCATCAGTTGTAAATCCAAATATTATCATAATTTCCCTATGTTATGTATGTATCATGCGGTGGAAAAGTTGCAGTTTTTATCAATAAAATTTCGATAATTTAGTGATTATGTGTATGGTATGTTGAGAATGAAATTAGGGTTAGAGAAGTTAAGGTTTTGATAAATAAATTATTTGATCTTTTTTGAATATAAGATAAATCAAACAATGACACGTATATTTTAATAAGGTGAGTATCAAATAAGAAGTTTATTTTTGCTAGAAATGATAGGAAGCAGTAGGATTATAACATTTGTCAAAATTAAATATAAAGAGAAAGGGTATTTTAGTCAATCGTATCCTTTATTTTTCTTTCTACTCCCCAGTAACTTCAAAACCCATCATTTTCAAAACTCACTTTGTATCTCACTAATCACTACATTATAGTGTGATTTTCGTCACCAATCAATGATTCAAACACCCGATCAACGTGTTCTTCATCTTTTTTTTTTGAAGAAAGCCCAGTTTAATTTCATACAATATCTCATTTTTTTCCTGTGATTTTGAAGCGAATCATTCGATTCGATCGCTGATAAGTGTTTCTAACATTCAAATTTCGTCAATCGTTGAAGAAATCGGCTTCGATCTATGTAAGAAATTTTTGAATTGCATTTTTACGATCTGGGTATTGGAATTAAGTCATTGCGTTTTACAATCTTGGCGGAGGTCCGGGGGGAACGCCCCTGTGAGCAGGGTCCAAGGGGCGGCAGCCCCTGGCGGGGTCCAAGGGGCAGATCCCCTGGCTGGGGTCGAGCTGAAAAACATTTTAGAAAAACACATTTTTTTCACAGACAGTTTATGTGTCCATTGCGTTTTTGAAATAAGACAGTTTTATGTGTTTTCTGGCCATTGCATTTTAGAAAACAACACATTTTTGAAATGTTTTTAGTCCATTGCGTTTTAGGTAAACACATTTTTATGTGTTTTCAGTCTATTGCGTTTTAGAAAGTACACTTTCTTTTGTGTTTTTAGGCCATTGCGTTTTATAAATAAGACATTTTTAAGTGTTTTCTGTTCATTGCGTTTTACAAATAAGATATTTTTTTTTGTTTTTTTTTTGTGCATTGTGTTTTAAAAAAGTAATTTTTACGTTTTTGTCTATTGCGTTTTACACAACTGGGATTTCAAAAATATAACAATAGTATACTCGTTTTAAAGATAAAAAATGCTCGTTTTTTGGTGTAATTTTTATAAAAGAAATAAAGTCGTAAGAAAAAGTTATTAACGTTTAAAAATTAGGGGGAATTAGAGGAGAAAGAAACTATTGTCCTGGTTGGCTAGAATGCCCTTACACAAACCCACGCGCCTCTTTTCTTGCCTCTAGTTTCTCTCATTTAATCTTACCCCCTCATTAAATCAATTGATGGTCAAGATTACTTCTTAGCCATCCTAGTCAAATAAACTTTCTATTATATCCTAACCTTATTTTAATATGTTTTATTTTTTAGTGACACTTAAATAATGACACGCAAAAAATAAGTGTTATATTTTTTTTTTCAGATTTTATAAAAAAATGACATTAGATAATGACACTCAAATATCAGTGTCATAAATTTTTCAAATTTTATAAATAACGACATTTTTTTATGACTTATGTTTTTGCGTGTTATAAAATGAGTGTGTATCATCGTTTCCGTGTCATTAAAGTTGTTTTTAGCAGTGGTGGCATTCTTTAGACTGCAAGGTATGGGGAACGTCCCCGAATGGTTCTGGAACGGCGACGGTCCAAACACCCCCGCTTCGTCCTCACCGTCTCTTTTGAGACGTTGTTGCCGGTCCACAAAAGGACAAAATTGTCCCTTTCTCCAACATGTTACTGTTTAAAATATTAAAAAAAATTCATAATTAATAACAAACGGCCATAATTCAAATTTACTCCAACATTCAACCAAATTTTATATAAATCAACACTTTTACACCAATTTTTACCCACTACAACCCCGTCTCTCTCTCAATTTTTTTTAAAACCTTCTTCTTTTTTTATAAAACATTCTTCTACAATAGATCCATTCAACCCGAATCCAAACCCGAATGTTTTTTCGGTGCCTGGGTACTATCCCACAATGGAACCGAACCTTTTCGCTCAATTTTCCGCCACCGCTTTTGCGGGTTTCCAAAATTCTCCGAACGTTTTTTCGAGTACGCAACAAACTCAAGCCTTACAAAACTTGATGATGCGTAACCCGTTTAACATGCAACTCCTTCAAGCTTCTCAACCACCGCAACCCGTTCAAACTTCTCAACCAATAGTTCCTGATGAAGATGTCATTGAAGTCGTTTCCGAAGACCCATCCGCAAACATCCAAACCAAAAAAAAGGAAAACAAGTTGCAGTTGACCAAAGCCAATCTTCGAAACCAAAGCCGAAACAATGGACGCCGCTCGAGGAGGAAGCCTTAGCGAAGGCTTATATAGGCTCACCCACACACCCCGTTAAAGGTACGTAAAGTTAACTTGAATTTCTTCACCGTAAATACTTCATCTCTAACGTACGGTTTAGACTACGATCAAACACCAATTAACAATTTACAATCAAACATTCATGCACCATAATAAACATAGCTAACATACCAAGTTCATTATTCTAGAAATACGGATAAACACACAAAAGTCATAGAGAAAACCTTCAACCTAAGATGATCACCGAAAGTTTAGCCAGACATAGCTTGGTGAATCATCATTCCAACAAAGTCAAAGTTCATACGAATCAAAATGCAAACCGAAATGTTTAGAATTGTTCACAATCACTTGCACAAGCCAAAAATGGCCTTGGAACTGCGGAGAAACGTCCCCAATGATGAGATATGTGAAAAGGCACATGAAAACGTCTTTTAATTGGGCAGTTACACTTTTTGCGTCAGAGCCTACCATAACTTACGGTAGCTACCGTAACCTACGGTAGAGATGAAGTATTTACGGTGAAGAGCTACTAGAGTATGGTGGAAAAATGAGCATTCAGGGGCTACCAATTACGGTAGCCACCGTAATTTATGGTGGAGCCCTGGATTTCCTCTTTTGTTCTTCGTTCAATCTCTTGAGAATCCACTCCAATCCATTCCCATCCAAAGTAGCATTTTCCTCCATTTTAAGAACCGAACACGCCTGAGACACAAA
>JARYGA010013699.1:0-38369 GCA_030545235.1 Helianthus tuberosus
AAACATCACCACAAGGTGTCGAAATCAATAAACGATCTACTGGAGTCGTAGACCAAACAAATCTACTACGACTCGAAACAAAAGAAGCTCTTGCAAAAATGAATTTGAATATGATGCCCTCAATGCATCATATGATGTCTTGAATTGAAGACGCGAAATGGATAAGTTCAAGTAATTTGAACTTGGTTTTAGCGAAATTTGACAATTAATACATGTATCAACAAGGGAATTTCAGCATGGTTACAAGGATAAACCATGTTTATGACTTGAAAGAAAAGAAGTTTCAAGGAAGTGTGTTGACTCGAAAGCAAAGGAGCCATTAATTTTGATAATGTAGGTCATTCGAATCATAAATCACTAATTAGCTTTTTGCAAAATAACATTTGAACTTGGATGAGATGCTCATTCGAAACGAAACCACATGCATAACAATTGGTGCATGCGCAATATATAAATTTCCCAGAAATGAAATAAAGAGCATTTGTTAAAATGAGGAAATAATCAAGTATTGAGACAAAAGAATGCTTACTCCAATGAAGGGAATTGACGCGACGCAACTACCATTAAGAGGAGTAAGGACGCAAGAATCTACTTGCTAAAAGTAAAAGTGGAAATTTCAATGAAAGGAATTTGAGTACTTTACCCGTTTGGTTAACTAAAATAGCTTACACGACACAGTGATAAGGTTTTTCCGAGTTAATAGACGTGGTTTCCTAAGCGATATCCTTTAACGAGTTCCGACCTACGCTCCTGGTAGTTGATGCGCATATGAAAGCTATCGTCCTTCTTCTTGATGAGCAAAACTGGAGTTACTCAAAACAAGAAGCTTGGTCTGTTATCTTCCTTCTCTATCAACACCTAAAGCTACACTGACAATCCTTGCATCTCCGAAGGTGTAAGTCGCTAAGGTGCCTTTGCTACATGCGCGGCACCTGGAGCCATGGCAATGTGGAATTCGACTTGTTATTGAGGGGATATTTCTGGTGAGTCTTCGGGGAAGACTTCAGGACGTTCTTCTTCCACAGGGATATCTTCAAGCTTCAGTGCTTCGGCTTCTTGGCCCATGACATGAGCCAAGGAAACAACGCATCCTTTACGCAACAACTTTCGTGCCTTCAAGCAACTAATAATCCGAAGTGGCGTATCCTGCTTCTCTCCATGAATCACGATCGTCTCTTCACTCGCCATCAGAATGCGGATGATCTTTTCCTGGCGAACAACCTCCGCATGATCACTTATCAATCAAACCATCCTAATTACTACGTCAAAGCTTCCTAAATCAACTGGCAGAAGATCCATCAAAATCTCATGCTCTCCAAGTTCTATAACACAGCCTCTATTCACTTCGTTGGCTTCTACTAACTTCCCACTAGATGGTTCCATCGAGTACGGGGCATCTAACTTACCTTACTAAACCAAGTATTTTTTTATACTCTAGAAATATGAAGCTATAGCCAGTACTAGTATTGAACAATACCGATGCAACATGTAGGTTGATGGGGAACGTACCAGGAACCATGTCTGGATTTTGGCATGCTCCACGAACTCCGATGTTGGATGCTCCTTCACGGTCTTGGTTAATCCCCCTTGGGAAATCTTTCCTAAAGTGCCCCGCGTTCCCACATCTGTAGCAGCCTGAAATTTTATCACTATTATTTCCATCTTGGTTGTCGTCATCATTTCCTCCTTGTCTATGACTCTTCGCCCAACAGGCATCCTTGTTGTGTCCTTTCTTTCCGCACCTACCGCACTTAGGCCTCAGACATCGGCATTCCTGGTGATACTTGCACTCATCACCTCTCGGCTTAGCTCCCAAGTAAATCTTAACATCGGCTTGATTATTGTTAGGGCAATATTTCTTGAAATGCCTTTTGTCCCCATAGTTAAAACAACCTTGAGCACGTTTTTATTCATCACTGGTTCTACCTTGATAGTCGTTGTTGCCGTTGCTTCCTCCGTGATTTCCGCTACCATCTTGACCTTCGTTTCCATGTCCCGTTTCGAACCGACACATCTCCTTGACATGCCCCACTTTTCCGCAGACATCACTTTTTCCATACCTACATGGCTCAGCATGATGGAGTAGGCAGTTGTCGCACTCAGGTAGTTTACCCATGTACTCTTTTCCCTTTTAGGCCTTCTTCTTTTTATTCACCCGCGTACCCTTATTGAAATTTGTGAGCTTCCTCTTATTATCTCAAGATGGCTCCACAGGAATCTCCTTTTTCTTGTCAGGGGTTGAAAGTTTTTCCAATCTAAGTGCTTCCTTAGCGAGCGCCAAACTCATCATACTTGCAACAATAGTTTTCGGTGGCGTTGATGCCGTCATCAAGCTCAAGGCTTGAGGCGCCAGTCCCCAGATGAATTGTCCCATCCTTTTCAACTCTGGTTCCATTAGGTATGGAACAACTCGCGACAAATCTTGAAGTCTCTGCACATACTCCACCACCTTTGGACCTTCCATCATCAGGCTCCGGAATTCGCTTTCCAGCTTTTGGGTCTCCATCTGAGAGCAATACTCTCTACGCATCATTCCTTTTAGTTCATCCCATGACAAAGCATACGCTGCAGTCTCGCCCATTATTCGAACCCGAATGTTCCACCATAACAGAGCTTCATCTTGAAACAACCCAAAACCGTATGGGACTTGTTTCTTTGGCGTACAACCGCTCATTCGTACAACAGAATCCACATTCTCGACCCATTTCACAAAAGCTATGGCATCCCCAGTGCCGTCAAAGTTCAGGGGTCTGCAGTCTAAAAACTGCTTGTAGGTACAACCTGTACCCAAGCAATCATCATCACAGAAAGGATTAGCAGAGCACACTTGGAATTGTCCAAACGTATTGTAATGTGTCTTAGGTGACTTAAACATTACCGTTAGGTGGGCTATTCCCTGAGGTACCTTCGTTGTGATTGTAGCAAAGAACCTTATGCCGAGCTATGGCCTGTGAGACGTACGCTTGCCATTCTACCTTGGTCAGCCGAATGATTTCTTGATGTGACATCTTCTAAGAAGAATTTGTATTGGTCAGGTCTCATTTGTTCAGGGAGTGCATATAGTTGTTTAGTGGTCGTATGTATATACACAAAATAAATTATCATATCAACCAACCAAGCAATAACATAATCATAAGTAATTTGGGAATTATGTTTAATGAGAGCATAGCAAGTAAGTACGTAGCATTATAATTATAGCACACGCATGCAGATCAACAACGTGCTTAACAAAGACATAGCGACAGAGCTTTCATTATTTACCGACCACAATCACATTGTCTACAAAGTGTTTCTCATCAAAAGGGACACAGGGTCACCCTACCCTTGTCCAATAAGTCTATCAGTGTATCAAAATTACGTGGTCAAAAGTGGTCTTCAAGAGTCTTCACAATCTCGGCTTATTAGTAGTGTCTTTACCCCAAAGTAATGCAATCTGCATAAAGCCAAACACCAACTATACTGATGACTGAGGTGAAGAAGGAAAGAAAAACAAGCTGCTAACGTGTGCGAGCTCCTCCTCGAGCTTGTACACACGTTGAGGTAATTAACTGATCTGCTACTCAATAGTAAAGAAACGAGCATCGAAACCTGGGAAAGGTGTAAGAGCAGTAGGTGAGAGTGCAGAAGAAGACAGTGATGAATGTGGAGGATCAAAGTATACTGGCAATAGACAGGGTGGAAGACGTGGTGTCGGCTCAAGCTCCAAAACTTTGCGACTCATAACCTCAAATTGTAGCTGATGTGACAGGAGCAACTTATTCCGTGTGTAGCCTTCATAATGTGAGGGATGGTAGGGATCTGAAATCAGCATAGTGTATGGTAGGAACCATCGGAATGGCTCGTCCATCGGTGAAGTATTGAAAGGAGCAAACGGTGCGCCTGTGAGTTTGGATAAAATGCTGCTATAGCAAAACGATCGTCATGCGGGTGCTGGCCTGGAGTACCTCCCCGGGGTGCGGGTATGTCCTGAAAGAAGGCAATAGGCATGTTGGTGCAATGGACGTTGGTCTCTATAGGGGGTAAAGGAGCAACATCGGTGGGTGCGGGTGTAGGAACAAATGTCTCAACAAAAGAGAAGATCATCAGGTGCAGGTACTGGGTTAGGTATAAGGGGTGCAATGTCTGGTAAACCAAAAGAAATAGGGTCATGATCAAGCAAGGGCGTAGGATCAGCAGGTGCAATATCAAGCTGACCCAAAAGGAACAGGAGTTGGCCCAGGAGCAGGCTCTGGGTCGTGTGAAGGTGTGGGATCTCAAGCAGGTGATAGCGGAGCAGTCATAGCGGTGTCGTCATCTGGGCCAGTAGTAGAAAGCTGCAATCCGGCCGTCTGTAAGGCTGAAGATGTCACAGACTCAAAGGAGTCTGAAATCGAGTGTAAAATGGAAACAGAGGATACTTCAATGGCATGAATCTCAGGAGGTAGAATAGCAACATCATCCTCCGCTATCTTTTCATCACCCTGGGCATCAATAGGAGGATAATCAACAAATCAACGTTGTCATCAAACTAATTTTCGAAAGGCAGGTTCCTCGGGAGGAATAGCCACGAAGGGAACGGGAGTAAGGATCGGTGCCATGACATGATCACCATCGGGATGATGATAAGATGATCATGGGCAGGAGTGGGAGTAACAAAAGGATCCTCGTCTGGAATGCCATGAGTAGTCGGTAAATCATCCCCCAAGTCGGGCAACGCGAACGACTACAAGTCGTCGTTAGACATCATCTCCGGGTCACTCTCAGTGTCAGATGTAAGCATCTCGGGCTCGGGTGCACTCTTGCCATCAGGGACAAGGGCCATAGGGTCATCAATGTCTGATATCCCACTCTCTGAAGACGACATACCGCCTGTAACTTAACAATCATATCATATGCACATATATTAGCCACTAACATTAAGTATTCAGGCAACGTCAATGCATCATAAAATCATGTAATCGTGTATCCCTATCAGTCCTCACAAATCTTTTCTATCCTTCCTAGTCTCCCAGACTAGACCACCCAGTCTCCCAGACTAAACCACCTAGCCTCTCAGACTAAACACCCAGTCTCCCAGACTGAAATACCTAGTCTCCCAGACTAAACACCCAGTCTCTCAGACTAAATCACCCAATCTCCCAGACTGAACTATCTAGTAATTATGCATTATGTTTCTTTGTCTTTTTAGTTTGTAAAAATGTTTGTTTTCCTGGATCTGGGCGTTTAGTGTATGCAATGAAAACATGTTGTAGAAATATTTTCGTGAGAGCCCTAATGATTGTAGTCTAGACTCGAGAAGGAATCCTAGTTCGCTACAATCGAAGCTCTGATACCAAACTGTTACACCCTGACTTTTGCGGAAGCGTGATTTGGTGTGACTTGCTTAATATCATTGCATTCAATCATAACAACAACTATATGATAAAACCATAGATTTGCCATCCATTAAATAAGTTTAAAAGATAACAACATTGTTTTAAAAACATAGACTTCAAATTCAAGTTTTACAAACCATACTAATTGTTTATGAGTTCACTAAGGACTCATCAAAAGATATTAAATAACACCAAGGTTTGGAAGATGTGTCTCGTCCAGGAATAAGACACACTGACCAAACCCAAAGAACATGGATGACATCTTTATTCCTAACGCAGCATAAAACTTCCAACGGCCGCCAGATCCACTTACTAATTCCCTGAAATACATGTAGTTTGAAAACATCATTAAAAGTTGAGCGAGTTCATGTGTTTGTTTGTGTGTATGAGTAAACCTTTGAAATCATTGTAAGTATGTATGTAAGTTTATAAATCCCGGTATGAAAGCAACAAGGAAAAACAGATCACCAATGGTTTGCAAGGCCATTGATATGTGTGATGTGATGCAGGGAACTCAAACCTAGCAAACTTTGTCAATAAGACATAGTCACCACATGGCCCATTCGGCGGGCGCATGGGTGGGGCTCGCTACACCCGAATAGATCTATCACTCATGTCCCTCGGTCCAACAACGAGGATTAATGGCCTTAAGTGTTATGCCCACCACTCACATGATCTAAGTGTACCCTTCCTTAGCTAACCATACCAAATAATAATGTTCGTAAATAGTTGTAACATGTACTTCCCCCCGAAGTTATAAAACTGAAAACAGTTAAAGAAAATGGGGTCATGAACTCACAGTTTTGCGTTCCTTGTATCCGATGTAACTCAAAGCTTCCTCTTAGAACGCACGACTACCTACAAGCGTACTAATGTCTATTAGACGAACGGGCCCTGCCTGGATTTAGTATTAATATCCTTGAGTTACGTTTTTTCTATGCCTTTGATATTATTCCAAGTTATATAATTATTGTCAAAATAATTAATATTTTAACTTAAATTATATTTATTAAATTTTGGAATAATTGTTAAACAAAATACATTAACTTAATACTACCCAAGTATTGATACTTGTATTTCCTTCCCAAGGATGGGGGTATCATATGGGGGTATCATATACAGGTGTATTTGTATTCTTGTATTTGCATATTTTCAATGTATTGGTGTCGTATTCCGGTGTGTATTTATACGTGTGAGAATACGTATTTTATTGTATTCATTAAGTATTCATATACTTAAATTTATATTAAACTTTCCGGAATATTATTTCTAATAAATGTCCACCAATATATATTTCCAAAATATATATATAAGAAATATTACTTAGAAAAATTATTCATAATTTTTCATTTGGCAAAAATATTTGTATTTTCATATAAGTTCCAAAATTAATATATTTTCAAGTCTAACTTTAGAAAATATATATATAAACTTATTTTTATCCAAAAATAATGTATTTAAAGTTTACCCAAGAAAATATATATTTTTCCCAAAAATAATATATCTTCTAATAATTCCAAGTAAATATAGATATATTGTTATTCACCAAAACTCATATATTTCCTTCTTATCAAAATATGATGTAACTTTGTGATAATTATAAAAATCATATTTTCGCTTCCTTGTGTCCAAAATATCATTTACCAAAATATACTTGTGAATTAAGTTCCGAAATATTTTGTAAGTTGCATTTCTTGTTCTGTTTCGCCAATATTTTGTGTGTAACTTATATACTTATTCCTTGAGATTTTGGTAATATTTTGGATGATAATCCTTGGTATTTTGATGTGTTACATTATTTCAAGTCCTAAAATAATATAACTAATACACAAAATATACAAATAATCACACACATGGTGTCTTCTAAATATGTAATTCCCAAATACACATTTAGTCACTTTTATTTATAAAAATCAACCTCCAATAATCATAATTTTTGTAGCAAAATTTATGGCAAAGTTTATGTAACAACTTGTTGTTGAAAATACACTTGTAAGTTCATGTTTATAAATATTTTTCTAAGTGTTTATATTTTTATAAAATTTTGCCATAGTTTCCCCTAAAAATGGAGGTTTCCATGCTTTCAAGCGTATCATTTTATTTTGTAAAAATCATCACAATCAATTTACAATCAACTCTAAACAACTTACTCTTACCAATCTTGCCAAAATCATGCTTAATCTACCACTTCATGAACTTGAAAGTTTGTGAAAATTTGTAGTAACTTGGTAGTGTGTTTAGTGAGTTTAGTTACCCTTTAAAGTGTGGTTGTTTACTTAAAAACATCATTCTTGAAGAATTTAGATGTTTACAACTTGTAATCATGTTTTACAAAAATGTTTCTTTATGAAATTTTCTTGTTACACAAGTGTTTCTACACTTGTTTAACCACCAAAAATAGTGTTTGTTTATGTAAGAACCAAGTTTTAACAAAACTTATATTTTAACTTGTTTTTTTAGAACAATCCGTGAAATATTTAGATCTACAAGATTAACATTATACTTTGATCATTACTTTACAAGAAAATATTATGTTTCTTTCAAGTTCATGATTCATGTGTGGATGATCCACCATCCTACAACATTTCTACTCCCTCATCTTGCTAGATTATGTTTTTAATCATGATCTAGCAAGATCATATGATGATCTACTTCATATAAATAACAATCAACAAGCAAAATAACACAATAACAACTTAGTTTCTTCATAAACCATGCTTATGTTCAAGTTTACTTCTCATGATTCTTAGTGTTCTTGATGATTAACATTATGTTTCTTCTTTTAACCACTTAAAATGGAAGTAAAATAGCAAGATCAAGACTCTTACCACTAGCACAAGGCTAGGGATGATCAAGAGGAGAAAACAAGGGGATAAAAGCAAACGGTGAAGGTCCTTCAACTTCCAAAAGCTCCAAGCTTCCTTATATGCCTTCTTACACCCTTGTATTTATGTAGATTGGATGGAGGATGAATTAAGAATGGTGGTTGTGTGGGAGCGGCCTTGGTCGTAGGTAAGGGGAGAAAGGAGATGGTGTGTTGAAGTGTTATGTGAAAGTTATGAGGTTAAGATCTTCAAGTCCATCTTATAAACTACTAACTCTTTATTCTCCATTGTGTATTATGGCAATAAAGGGGAGATAAGATCATATATATTATATTGAAACAAAATCATATGGTGGGGGCCACTAGTGACCGTCCACTAGGTGGGGGGGGGGGGTAGTAGGCTAGGTTGTAAACATAGTTAGATAATCTAGTTCAATTTCAAGCGTTTAGTTAGGGTGTTTAGTTATTAGATATTTGTATAGTGTGTTATGATGTTTGGGGACCATAACTAGCTTGGTAATACTAAAAAATGCTTCTAGTAAGAATTTGATGTTTCGGGTAGTGTCCGGTTGTTCGGTTCGTCACTGTTCGTTAAAGTGCTAAACTTCGCAGTTTAGTGTGCTTTATGTACCCTTTTGTGACAGTTTTGATTACCGACACTTAGGAAAGTATTCAGGACTATTTAGGCATATTTCTGCATGATATTATATTGTTTAAATGCTGATATTTGCTGAATTCTGATGTTTATGTGAGTTTTAGGCACTTTCCGGCACTTAAACAATCTCTAGGAAGGCAGTTTTGTGATCCTTTCTTCCCTATACATTATACTGGTATAATACTTGGTTTCTAGCTCATTCTGTGTCTTAATACAATGTCTGTTTATCTATAGATGTAAAATCTGGTGTCACTTATTTCACAGGGGTCGAACAAAAGAGGAGTTTCGGCCAATAGAATTTTAATGGATCATTTACGATAGGCAAATGAGTTTTAGAAGCAATAACATCCGCTAGATGAACTCAAAATCAGCAAGCTCAAATGTAACAGTAACATGACAAATATCTTTCAGCTTTTGAACAAATGATTGCATAAAATTAGTGTGTTGACAGTATTGAATCGCAAGAATACACCGAAATGGAATACAATCGAATCTGGTGTATCATGGTCTTAATTCGTAGTTGTATTAAGAATGTTTAGATGACAAGTCAAACAAAAGTAGGTGTAGTTTCGTGTGAAACGGTTGACCATGATTAGCACAAGCTACAAGTTTGTATTGACACCACAAGGTGTCGTAATGACATAATTCAATAATAGTGGCGACTGAACAAGTTCACTGTGTTTGAAATGAAATGAAAGTGTACTGAAACAATCTGAAGATTTGATTTACACAATGTCATAGAATTTTCAATTGAATACGGAACATCAAAGAACTACTGTTTTCGATTGAAGATGAACAAGTAACGAATTCTGCAAGGCAGATAATGAAAGAATCGTTAGGGGGTACACTGGAATATAAAACTGAATTTATGTACCATTGTCTTAACACACGATTGTGTTAGGACTGCTTTAATTATGTTAAAACAAAACGGATTTAGAGCAGGTCAATAGATAAACAGTTAAATCCGTGTATGAGTTGTGTAAATGAGGTTAGCGCAAGCTTCAATCTTATGAAAACATCACCACAAGGAGCTCTTGCAAAAATGAATTTGAATACGATGCCCTCAATGCATCATATGATGTCTTGAATTGAAGACGCGAAATGGATAAGTTCAAGAAATTTGAACTTGGTTTTAGCGAAATTTGACAATAAATACATGTATCAACAAGGGAATTTCGGCATGGTTACAAGGATAAACCATGTTTATGACTCGAAAGAAAAGAAGTTTCAAGGAAGTGTGTTGACTCGAAAGCAAAGGAGCCAACAATTTCGATAATGTATGTCATTCGAGTAAATACAATGTTTGTCTATCTACAATGTTTGTCTGGTACAATGTTTGTCTATCTACTGAACTCTGTCAGCATTTTCTCGGTTTGTCTGGTAACCGTGCTAACTGTATTTAATGCATCACTTGAGTAAATAAAGTTCTCATGTAATAATGATATGTCATTGAGCAATATGTGATGCACATGTATGTGTATGGTAATAATCAGAAAGCAATTCAAGTCATTAATTGTAATTCAGCACAGTCATTAAGCACAAATCATTATTTAATAATTGCACGGATACCTGTAAATTTGACAGTTGTCACACGTAACGGGTAACCAAAAGAGTCATGTACAGGTTTCGCAAGTTAATATGCTTAAAATATGTTATGATATCAGTAGGATATCTTCCATAATGCCCAAAACGAATTTAAAATCAATTTAAGCCCTGTAAGGGTATTTTGGTCATTTTAAAGCTTATAAAAGAGGTTAAATAGTAATATGAGGTTCTTGTCTAAAATAATCAGTAAAATATTTATTTTAATAAGTAACATCAGTAAGATATCGTATATATGTGAAATTTATCTTTTATGACCAAACTATGTACCGAAGGGGCATTTTGGTCATTTCACATATGCTTTAAGGGTCAAATTTGAAAATCTGAGTTTAAAACTTTTACTTACTATTAAAGTATAAAATTTATTCGTAAAATCAGTAGGTATTAAGTCATAGGTGCTAAATATGGTTTTAACCCATACTATGCGCCTAAATCGCATAAAAGTCGGTATTTGACGATATTCGGGTTAATTAAGGAAATCTGATATTTTGATCAGCCTCTACTGTTTAAAATAATTTATTTGATGTATAAAATCAGTAGAAAAAGGTTTGATATGTAAAGGATGTGTGAAACTCATTTTTTTAGCAAAAAAAGCATTATCGTCAATTACCGAGCCTATGTAAGAACCCTATGTTATAATCAGTTTAAAATTTAACAAAAATTTCCAAAAATCCCTAAATATTATATCTTAATAGTAGGTGGCAAGTTTGGTGTCAAAATTTGGGTTTAAATGGGTTTTATGCCAAAAATGCCAATTAATTAATAAAAAGCTTTCATTTTCCGATATCGCGCATAACTCTTATTTTAGACGATAGTCTGATGTCAAACTTTTAGGACATACTTAAATATCAGTAATAAAGATTTTTGTCCTCTCACATTTTCAAAAATCTCATTTTAATATCAAAAGGGCATAATGGTCAACTTTTAAGCATTTAACGGAAACATGCAATGAACTAGAATTTCTATGGAACCAAGTCGTATAACCTCACAGGGTTATACTAACCTATAATATGGTCCTAAAGGAACCCTAAGGCATATCTAAATTGAGCTAAATCGGATCAGAACTGAAAGTCAAAGCAAATGTCTACTTTTGCGACTTTCGGTTCCGAACCGAGCCTAAACTCAGAATTGTCGGGTTGAACATGCTTAAACATGTTCTTATATTATTTACCAAATTATTTTAATGTTAAAACATGTTCCATAACCTTTGCATTATCAGTTATGAATTTATTTGTAAAAATTGACCCGTTTGACTTTTATCATAAAGTTTGACCCAACAATTGACCAAGTAAAAGTGATAATCAGTAGGTGCCCTTTTAAGGGTTTATTACCTACATAATTTCCAACTCATAACCACTTTCAATTCGAATAATGGCTGGACCGTTTGTGATTAATCACAAAGTCAAAACTTAATTACGATAACTTTGACTTTCGGTCATTAAACTAATAAAACTTGAACTTAGGAAGCTAAGAACACTTACTCGGGGTACTTAGCAGGAATATTGAACAGAGGAAGCTTCTTTTAGCTCCAGGAGGCTTCAGGTTGAGAGTTTTGAAGTAAAACTATATTGTGCAAGTGAACAAGTGAAACAATGAGGGTATTTATAGGAGATTTGAGCTTGCTAAGATCAAACCACATGTCCCTAGAGGTAATTCAGATGATCCCAAGTGTCCCTAGGCCAGTAAAACCATTAAATAACCATGCAAAGGTGAAGAGAAGGGCAGAACCTGCACCTGTGCATGGATTCTGCCCAGATGTTGCCATCGCACTGTGCCACGGCAGAAAGGACTACCCGTGGCGCGACGCCACCACCCAGATTACCTGCCATTCAAGTTTCAAACTTCACATATTCACCCCCTGGACCTTATAAAACGTAATATTTTCCATTCTAAGCACAATTAACCCATATAACTTATATTTTTATGATCCATGAGATATAACCAAACATCCTTAGGTCCAGTTTCGTTAAATGATAACCGTAAACACAAGTTTTGCCTCGTTGACGCTTTATACCCCTTAATTACGAAAGTTACCGTATTTATCTCAAACGATATCGAAACCACGTGAAATTTTTGTCACTTATTCTTGGGAGCATAATTAATCGTTACAAGGCTCCGGATTCATTAAAAGGCCACTCAGAGGTATTACTTAAACATGTTGATACATTTAACCCTCGCGTCTTGTAAACTTCCACTTTCTTCCACAAATGGTTTCATACGATTTCATAATTTATTCGTTTACGGGTATAACATCGTGTAGGGTTGTTGAAAGGCAAAATTTTCAAATGTTGACACTTTGGATCCTTTTATACACATATTTTCTTCGTTTGTTAACTTTAGTCCCTCGAAACCAATTCGTTACACATTTAAAGTTCATGACACGTGTCGATACTATATTGGACGTGATTTTGCGAGGTGTTACATCCCCACCCCCTTAAAATAAATCTCGACCTAGAGATTTACTGAAATAAATGAGGGTACTTCTATTTCATTGTGGATTCAACCTCCCACGTGTATTCTGAGCCTCTTCGGGCATCCCATTTTACCTTTACAATCGGCACATGCTTCTTTCGAAGCTTCTTAACCTGTCGATCCTCGATCGACAAAGGTTTTTCAACGAACTTCAAGCTCTCATCTATCTGCACGTCCTTATGCGACATTGCTAGCGACTCATCGGCTAGGCATTTCTTTAAGTTGTAGATGTGGAATACATTATGTATTCCACTAACCTCTTCTGGCAGATTTAGCTTACAAGCTACAGTTCTAACACATTCGATGATCTCGAATGGTCCTATGTATCTTGGGGTTAGCTTTCCCTTTTTGCCAAAACACATCACCCCTTTCCAGGGTGACACCTTGAGTAACACCTTGTCACCTACCTCGAATTTCATAGGTTTACGCCTTTTATCCGCGTAGCTTTTCTGCCTATCCCTGGCAGCTTTGAGACGATCACGGATCTAAATAATCTTATCTGTCATCTCCAAGACTATATCAGGTCCTGATAGTTGGACACCTCCAACTTCCGTCTAACAAACTGGCGTTCTACACTTTCTTCCGTACAAAGCTTCGAAAGGTGCTGCTTGAATACTCGAATGATAGCTATTATTGTACGAAAATTCAATCAACGGAAGATGGTCATCCCAACTCCCTCCTAAATCAATAACACAAGCTCGTAGCATATCCTCAAGCGTTTGAATCGTACGCTTGCTTTGTCCATCCGTTTGAGGATGATATGCGGGGCTGAAATTTAATCGAGTACCTAAAGATTGCTGAAAGCTTTTCCAAAATTGCGATGTGTATCGTGTATCCCTATAAGAGATAATAGATACTGGCACTCCGTGAAGAGATACAATTCCATCCATGTATAGTTGAGCTAACTTTTCAGAGCTGTGAGTTTCTTTAATCGGCAAGAAGTGGGCTGATTTGGTCAATCTATCGACTATAACCCAAATAGTATCATTTCCGTGCTTTGTCTTTGGTAACTTAGTGATAAAATCCATGGTTACCATTTCCCATTTCTATATGGGAAGTTCAGGCTGTTGTAACAAACCTGACGGCTTTTGATGCTCTGCTTTAACTTGTGTGCACATCAGACATTTTGCCACATAAATGGCTATAGATTTCTTCAAACCTATCCACCAATAATTTGCCTTTAAATCCTGGTACATCTTATCACTGCCAGGATGAACAGAAAATTTGGAGCTATGGGCTTCTTAAAGAATCACTTCTCGAAGTCCTCTATAAATTGGAACCCATATTTGACCATTCAATCTTAGGATTCCATCCTTGCCATATGATAATTGTTTAGCAGTTACCCCTAAGTTCTCATTCGGATAGTTAGCTTCTAATATAGCTTCCTTATGAGCGGCTAACAACTTTTCATTCAAGCTGTTCTTTAACTCAATGCTCTTGGCATTGATTCTAATAGGCTTAACCTTTTCTTTTCTGCTCAAGGCATCGGCAACTACATTCGCTTTGCCTGGATGATATCGAATTTCACAGTCATAATCATTCAGCGTCTCCATCCATCAACGCTGCCTCATGTTAAGATTCTTCTGGTTAAACAGATGCTGAAGGCTCTTATGATCAGAATAGATCACACACTTAGTCCCATAAAGGTAATGCCTACAAAGCTTCAGTGCAAATACAACGACACCCAACTCCAAATCGCGGGTGGTGTAATTCTTCTCGTGCACCTTTAGTTGTCAGGAAGCATATGCAATAACTTTGCCCTTCTGCATAAGCACACATCCCACACTTGTGTGCGATGCGTCGCAATAAACCACAAATTCTTCAATACCTTCTGGCAATGTCAATATAGGTGCATTGCTTAATTCCTGTTTAAGAATATCAAAGGACTCTTGCTGCTTGGGACCCCAGTCAAACTTGACATTCTTACGAGTTAACGATGTTAAGGGTACAACAATTCTTGAAAAGTTTTCGATGAAATGTCGATAGTAACCTGCTAGGCCCAAGAAGATGCGTATATCTGTAGGAGTCTTAGGCTCTTTCCAATTCATAATCGCTTCAATCTTAGTGGGATCCACCTGGATACCACGCTCGCTCACCACATGTCCAAGAAATTGGACTTCACGAAGCCAAAACTCACATTTAGAAAACTTGGCGTAGAGCTTTTCTTGCTGTAGAAGTTTAAGGATACATCGAAGATGTCTTTCATGATCGGCTTGATTCTTCGAGTAAATAAGAATATCATCAATGAAGACAATGATAAACGTGTCCATGTATGGCTTGCAAACGCGATTCATGAGATCCATGAACGCTGGAGGTGCATTAGTGAGCCCGAAAGGCATCACCAAGAACTCGTAGTGACCATAGCGAGTTCTGAATGCAGTCTTATGCACATCTTCATCTCTGACCTTCAGTTGATGGTAACCTGACCTTAAATCAATCTTGGAAAAATAACTTGCCCCTTGCAGTTGATCGAACAGATCGTTGATCCTGGGTAACGGATACCTGTTCTTGATTGTCACTTTATTCAGCTTGCGAAAATCGATGCATAAATGCATCGAGCCATCCTTCTTTTTCACAAACAGAATCGGTGCTCCCCAAGGGGACGAGATAGGTCGAATAAAACCCTTTGCCAACAAATCATCCAACTGAGTCCTTAACTCTTTCATCTCAGTTGGTGCCAACCGATAAGGTGCTCTTGCAATTGGTGCAGCTCCAGGAATGATATCGATTCTGAACTCCACTTGCCTATCTGGGGGTAAACCAGGTAGTTCTTTAGGGAATACTTCTGGATATTCAGAAATAACATGGATGTCTTCAATCTTGGGCTTTGGTTCATCAATGGTTACCTGTGCCATATAAATGACACAACCTTTCTTCATACACCTCGACGCCTTAAGCAAGGACACTTACTTAGGTAACCCATACTGAGTATCTCCTTGTATTGTTAACGGCTCACCATATGGAGTCTTGATAACCACTTGCTTCTTATCACATACGATTTGGGCTTGGTTATGAGATAACCAATCCATGCCTATCACTATGTCGAATCCTGCTAGTTTTAACGGGAGCAAGGACAACGGAAAAGAGTGATTCCTAATGGATATAAAACATCCATCTAGAACTGTTGAGGCAGTTTCTATAGTACCATCGGCCAATTCTACTTCATACTTTATGCTTAGAGTCTTAACAGGCAGATTTAATAACTTACAAAATTTATTATCCACAAAAGACTTATCTGCACCCGAATCAAACAATACTCTAGCATAAACATCATTGATAAGAAAGGTACCTGTTATCACATTGTCGTTCTGAATGGCCTCTTGAGCATTCATCTGAAAGACCCGAGCATTGGTCTTTTTAACCTCTTCAGGTTTCTTTGCATATTTAGGGCAATTGGTCTTGATGTGCCCCTTCTCGTTACAGTTGTAACAAGTTGCGTCCTTCAATTTCTTGCAATCTAGGGTCTTATGCTCATTTGATTTGCTGATCCCACAAGCTCTAGGCTGTGATTGGGATTTTGATACGAACCTGCACTTCCCTAGATGACGCTTCCTGCAGGTTTTACACTTGGGTTTCTCACCCGACTGCTGATTATCCTTATCAAACGCTGAACCCTTCTTGTGCTCAGAGTTCCCCCTTTTCTTTTTGTCGGAGCGATGAGAACTCTCATCCTCCCACTTTCGCTTCCCATCATCAGAAACCTTGACAGACTTGTTTCTGATAGCATCTAAGGTGAGAGATAGAGACAGATCTGCCACAGACCTAAATGTGGTAGGTCGGGATGCTTTCACATTCCCTTTGATCTCTGGGGCTAAACCCCCAATAAAACGAGCTATCCTCTTTGATTCCGGTGTAATCAGATAAGGAACCAACCGCGACATGGTCTTGAAGATCGTAAGATATGCCTGACAGTCTAAGTTCTTCATGACCAATGTCAAGAAGCCAGTCTCGATTTTCTCAACTTCATGTTGAGGACATAAATTTTCCTTGATTAGAGCAACAAACTGATCCCATGTCAAGTTATACAACGGGATCTTCCCTGTAGCTTGGATCAATGACCTCCACCAAGCTAAAGCTTCTCCGTTAAAGGATTGTGAAACAAACTTCACAATGTCTTGATCTGCAGATCCACTAATATCAACCACAATATCCATCTCATCGAGCCAAGTCATACAATCAATGGCTCCTTTCCCCCCTGTGAAGTCTCTGGGCTTGCAGGAGACGAAATATTTATAGGAGCAGGTCTTAACACGCGGCTCCTGATTGAGCACAATTTACTTAGATGGAACACTCCTTTGATTTGACGAATGATGAGTTTCATCCTTATGAGATACATGAGTCTTGGAGGGTGGTTTTGGATGAGGTACAGATAGGGTCTTGCTATGAGTACCACTTGATTCCTTGAATTGCCTGTCCATAGCTCGAGTGACGGCATTATCAATCATGGCTTGCAGATCTGCCCCAGCTACATTAATCCTGGTGGTATCATTATTCTCTCGAGGGTGACTGTTAACTTCTTCTGATTCAGCCATGTAGCTTGATTGCTACATAAAAATGATGACAATGATTTATTCAGAAGTCTATTATGGATTATCATTTTGATGATTCATTAACCATGGTAACAATAAACCATATCGGTTAATTTGTTAGTCACATTTATTTAGGATTTTTCATTATAATTAATCCTTAATTGTAATTTATTAAAATATTAGAATGGCACAAAAGGCCTAGTCACAAGGACAATTTTAAATTATAAGCCATGATCTTATAGGATCGAGGCATTAAGGCCTGAACATAGTTCATCACCTTTTCTTGACAGGGAGTCGTAGACTACAACTGTCTTTTGTCTTATAAGACAATAAGTATGGCCCGTAGGCAGTTCATCACTAATGGATGTTTAAATTAAAATAGAGAAAAGGAATTGGAAGAATCCAACATAAGGATGACTTGTGTGATTTTATCGAATCACATTTTGTCAGGAGTGCTAACATGTTTTCAGATGTTAACAAGGATTTGAATCTTGAAATGGTTTTACCATCTGGGCCATGTCTAAAATGACATATAGGCTAGGTTGTACCTTCAAGATTTTCTTTCAATATTTATTGGCAGATCAAATAAAAAAAAGGAATGATATTTTGATTTAGATCATAATATATATGTATACATCTAATTCCAAAGTAAATTAAAAGGAAACTTTTCATAGAAAGTTCTAAATATTACAACAATTGCCCTAAGCGGGTCTTAAACAACTAAATCTGTCCACGCAGGGACTAAAATAAATATGTCCTTATAAGGACTTCTTAAAAAAATGAAATATAACAAAAGGAGTTTCTTCTTCATTTCATTTCTGGAAATTTTCTCCTTGGTTCACTGTGTGCGGTATGGGTACTGAAGGTTTTGGCGAATAGTGGAAATCTTCCATACTAGAAACCTTTGCAAAAATGGAATCCAAGTATTCTATGGTTAATGAATAATATGGATCACGAATAGGGTCAGGTCAGGTATAATCCAAGCTTGGGATTCCAAGGCTTGGAGGTAAGAAATATGGGTCATTTGGGTCCATATGTATCATCTTTGGAGTGGGAACCTAAGGGACAGTTGGTATGGACTTCTCCGATGTTGGATTCTCATTTGAACTTTCAAAAGTATTAGGTAAAGAATCTGGGATATGGGTAATGGTTTCAACTGGTTTGATTTTGGGAATGGGTCCAAAAAGATCCTTCCTCCATACTGGTCGTACGCTTATCCTAGCCGTGGTACGAAGTGTAACGTTCTTAGGCTTTGGGATTGGAGAGCATCCGCCAACAACAGCTTTACTCGGCGACATGATCCTGAGATGCATAAATATAAAAAACATATTATACTTATTAGGGATGAGATTATTCCTAGTTCATGTCTAGACTCGAAAGTTGTCACACCCCCAAAATCCACACGCGGAGTATCACCGCTTGGAGGCGTGACTGACCAGGATCAAGCCACCAATCATATTGAACAATGTATGTAGTAAATATAATTCAACCAAACAATATGAAAGGTGATCAAAACCAAAGCATAGTTAAGTGTTTAGCAGAAGCATAATTGTAAAACCCAATGTAAGTATTAAGTACGAAATAAAGTAATGTTTTTAGCATGGCACACACTACCATGCCCCACAACGACCGCGCCTCCCTGTGCAAGCTCCAAGAGTACCTAACGACCTGCAAGGCATGTAGCAACGAATCAACAACAAAGTTGAGCGAGTTCACCGTTGGTTGTTTAATAATAGCATTCGTTTCGTAAATCGTGTGTTCGTTTGTAACCCATGTATCGTATTAATTCGTATCGCGGTCACCCTGACATGTTTGCGAAGATTAGTGGGGGCTTCCCATGTGTTACTAAACCACGCGTATCAACTGCTACGAAAATGTAAGAGGTGCCCTAAGTCAATGTCTATCAGCATTGACCCTTTGCCCATAGTCCATTAGTACACGCCCGTCCGAGTGGCACGGTGTGAGGTTTGTTAAACCTAATAGCGCTATTAACTAATGACACGCTCGCCATAGGCCTCGGCGATAAAGTCGATAAATGAGGGACTTAAAGTGATAGAGTTGATGGTCTTATGGTAGTACGTATCCTGTTGTATGGGGAATACACAAGTTTGTAGTTATCGTTCAGTTCTTTAACCCATTCCCAACCCTTGGGAATCCCATGCCTTGGCTAGAGTGTGAACTCACCTTGGTTTGCTCGGTATGACTAGTTACGTGTTCGAGTTGCTCAACCCAAATCCTAATATAGTTACTAATGATAATCAGACTCGTATCAATGTATATGCATTTATGTACAGATTCAGATCACATACTTAGCAGGCTGCATATACCAGGAAAGTTATTGTATAACACATAATATATGTTCACATCTCAAAACAATTCACCTTATGCATACAAATTTTACAAACCCACTTAACAGTTTACATGTCACACACCAAGTGTGTGAATTCCTCAAATTATCGGCCCATCTGTAAAGATGCAACCCATATTTAATCTAATTTGTGTGTGACCCAAGTGCACTAGACCAATATACATGTGAATGTGCTCATCAGTTATGTTCGGCCCAATTTAACAACCCAATAGTTGAACCTACCAATTAAACCTTAACAGAATAACAGATAGTAACATTATCAATAACATGCACAATCCATCTCTTGTTTCAAAACAATCGACCGAACAGTTTTATTATCGGGATCATCTAAATCAGCTCTTAATAATTTCTTAACCAAAATTATATGCATTAACACTTCACTAAACATATATGTGAAACCATCACTTATTATTATAAAAATCGGACCTTATCAATTTAAATCATCAATTATATGCTATCTTTGTTCCATTATGTTAATCGGCCCAAACATGCAACTTAAACATCATCAACAGTAACCGTACAATCAAAACAACCATTGACCATTATTGATAACCATGAATCTAATAATAATCTGGTAATTCATACACGTTAATATTAAATAATTCATCATCACAACTCAACACATATTACATGTTTCAACTTCAATCGGACCTATGTGAGCAAACCGTATCATACCACATCATCACATTATTTAATGCTCATAACATTAATAGACTAATTCTGACAACACACATGCACTTACTTGTTCAAGGTTATCCCCTTTGACTAATCAAACTATTACATATCATTCTATTGGACCGATAAAACTACTGCCATCTAATTTAATTATGAATCACATGTACAACACATACTATCATGTATCAATTTCATAATATATATATCAAAGGAACTCCGAACAAAGCAAGAATAATAGCACACTAACCGAGAGCTTGACTGGATTAAGATGTTGACCGACTAGGGGGGGGGTTCTCCTGCCGTACATAGGGTATGGAACAAGTAGGGTTTTGCCGATCACTTTCTCTTAATGATTAATATCAAAACACTAAAACCGGTTGTAACTGGGCCGAAGCCCATTCTGTTTTTCGTCGGCTTCTTTGACAAAAACACCAAAGTGTTTTCGTCATGGGGAGGGGTTTTTTTGGGTAGAGGGTATTTCGGGTGGCAAAGGTCACACACTCAAAGCACATAACACTCTAACATATTAATAATACACAGAACATATCTCATCATATTTCGGGTTCCATTTTCATTAATTAAAACATATTATTAATACCAAACATAACATTAATATAAAACATATATTAACATACACACTTATAAGGCACACCATATAAATATATAAACAACACTTTGCAAACAAGTACTAGGTTAAGTCGAGTAGGAACCTTGAAAACTCGGGTTGTCACATTATCCCCAACTTGAAAGAAATTTCATCCTGAAATTTAGCATGTGGTTACTGAGGAAGCTAGTTGTGTTGTGTAATTTACTAGTTTTCCTGGGGTGTCACATCATCCCCCCGTTGATTTGGAATTTCGTCCCGAAATTCTGTAGTAGCTTCAGCCTCAGTAGTGGTTGCACTGTTTCCGAAAAACTGGGGATACTTGAGTTTCATTTGATCTTTTCGTTCCCAGGTAAACTCTGGGCCACGACGGGAGTTCCAACGAACTCGAACAAGAGGTATTCTGGTGTGCTTGAGGACCTTAACGTCCCGGTCTGTGATTTCAACTGGTTCCTCGACGAATCGAAACTGATCGTCGATAGTGAGCTCCTTCAAAGGAACGATGAGGGTCTCATCTGACAGTCACTTCTTCAGATTCGACATGTGAAATACATTGTGAACTCCACTGAGTTCTGCTGGTAGGTTCAGTTTGTAGGCCACCCTGCCTATTTTCTCAATGATTTCGAATGGTCCAACATATCGTGGGTTAAGTTTGCCTCGTTTGCCAAAACGAACAACACCCTTCCAGGGTGAGACTTTGAGTAGCACTCGATCCCCAACCTGGAATTCGAGTGGTTTCCTGCCCTTATCAGTGTAGCTTTTCTGACGGTCACGAGCTGCCGCCTTTCGCTATCGTATTTGTGCAATCCTTTCCGTTGTGTCTACTACCAGTTCTGGACCAGTGATCTGACTATCACCCAAATCTGCCCAACAAAGAGGTGATCAGCATTTACGCCCGTACAATGCCTCAAATGGAGCGGCTTGAATGGTGGTGTGGTAACTGTTGTTATACGAGAACTCCACTAGAGGGAGATGTTTTTCCTAGCCATTGCCAAAATCGATTACACATGCCCTAAGCATGTCTTCAAGGGTTTGGATGGTGCGATCAGACTGCCCATCCGTTTGCGGGTGATAAGCTGTGCTCATATCTAAACATGAGCCAAAGGACTTGTGCATTGCTTGCCACAGTTGAGAAGTAAAACGTGCATCATGATCGGCAATAATAGAGGTTGGCACCCCGTGCCTCGAAACCACTTCTTTAAGATAGACGTCTGCTAGAGTGGAGAACTTATCCGTTTCCTTAATAGCCAAAAAGTGTGCAGATTTTGTGAGTCGATCCACGATCACCCAAATAGTATCATTCCCACGTTGAGATCTAGGCAGGCCAATAACGAAATCCATGGAAATTTGCTCCCATTTCCATTGTGGTATCTCTGGTTGTTGGTGTAGGCCCGATGGTTTCTGGTATTCAGTCTTGTCTCTCGCACAAGTCAAGCACTTGCTAACGTAAGTTGCTATGTGAGCTTTCATGCTAGGCCACCAATACGTAGTTTTTAAGTCGTGGTACATCTTATCCGAACCAGGGTGTACCGAGTAGCGAGACTTATGTGCTTCATCCATCACCAGCTCACGTAAGTTTCCATAGTGTGGGACCCAAATGCGCCCTGTAACGTAGTAGGCGCCGTCTTCCTTTTGTTCTAACCGTTGTCTTGAGCCACGTAGGGCTTCAGCCCTGACGTTTTCTGGTTTCAATGCTTCTACCTAAGCATCTCATATCTGTGAAGGAAGACTAGATTGGATAGTAAGTTGCAACGCTCGTACACGCCTAGGTGTAGTATCCTTTCGACTGAGGGCGTCGGCCACCACATTGGCTTTGCCCGGATGGTACTTTATAGCACATTCGTAATCATTCAACAGCTCGACCCATCGACGTTGTTGCATGTTCAACTCCTTTTGCTTGAAGATATGCTTGAGACTCCTGTAATCGGTGTAGATAGTGCACTTGATACCGTACATGTAATGTCTCCATATCTTGAGTGCGAAGACAACAGCTCCGAGCTCCAGATCGTGTGTAGTATAGTTCCTTTCATGAACTTTAAGTTGGCGTGAGGCGTAGGCTATCACCTTGTCACGTTGCATCAACACACATCCAAGACCCTGAATGGATGCGTCGCAATAGACAACAAAATCTTCTGTGCCCTCTGGTAATGAGAGGATAGGTGCGCTACAGAGCCTATCCTTTAGATGCTGAAATGATGGTTCCTGTGTATTACCCCAACGGTAGATAACGCCTTTCTGAGTTAGTGAGGTGAGGGGTTGTGCAATCTTTGAGAAGTCTTTGATGAACCTTCTATAGTAGCCCGCCAAACCCAAGAATTGGCGGATTTCTGTTGGTGTGCGAGGTGCAGGCCAGTTCTTAATCGAGTCTACCTTAGATGGATCAACATGAATCCCATCCTTGTTTACCATGTGGCCTAGAAAGTGGACTTCACGAAGCCAGAAGTCGCATTTTGAAAACTTGGCGTATAGCTGTTCTGCTAGAAGGAGTTCCAAAATGAGTCGTAAATGCTGCTCGTGTTCCTCCTGACTCTTGGAGTAAATCAAAATGTCATCGATGAACACAATTACAAACTTATGCAAGTAAGGCTTGCACACTCTGCTCCTAAGATCCATGAAGACTGCAGGCGCATTTGTTAGCCCGAATGATATGACCAGAAACTCGTAATGGCCGTAGCGTGTTCTGAATGCTGTTTTGGAGATGTCCTCGTCCCGGACTCTCAGTTGAAGGTAGCCTGACCTTAGATCAATCTTTGAATAGTAGCTCGACCCTTGCAGCTGGTCGAATAAGTCGTCAATGCGTGGGAGAGGATAGCGATTCTTTATGGTCACCTTGTTTAGCTTGCGATAGTCAATGCACATTCTGAAGGTACCGTCTTTCTTCTTCACAAACCACACGGGAGCTCCCCAGGGCGAAGAGCTAGGACGAATGAAACCCTTAACCAAGAGTTCTTGCAATTGCTTGGACAATTCTTCCAGTTCGGTTGGGGCTAAACGATAAGGTGCTCGAGCTATGGGTGCTGCTCCAGGAGCTAGCTCGATTTGAAATTCGACCTGGCGATGAGGCGGTAGACCAGGTAAATCTTCAGGAAACACTTGAGGAAAGTCGCGTACAACTGGGATATCCTCTATCTTCTTCTCTTTCGTAGATGCGTCAGTAACGAGGGCTCGTATAGCAGTGTGGCCCTTTCGCAAACACTTTTGGGCCTTAAGAAAGGAAATGATGCCCACAACAGCACCACTCTTGTCGCCTTGAATCACAAGAGGTTCTTTACCAGAACGGGGAATACTAACAATCTTCTCTTTGCATAGGATCTTTGCTTGTTGTTGGGATAACGAATCCATCCCAATGACGATGTTGAAACTACCCAAAACTATAGGAATGAGATCGATTGAGAAAGTCTGACCAGCGAAGACGAGATTACAACCCTTAACTATGTGTGTGGCTTCTACACTCTTACCATTTGCTAACTCAACGACATGCTTGGTGTTTAAGGGAGTCGGTGTGCGTTTTAACATTTGACTAACTTTTAGAGACACATAACTGGTATCGGCACCCGAATCAAATAAAACAGTAACATAAAAATCGTCGAGAAGGAACTTACCCATCACTACGTTAGGATCATTCCTTGCGTTACCCTGACCCAGCACGAACACTCGACCCCTGGCACCATTGTTTCCATCATTGTTTCCCCCGTTGTTGTTCCCATTGCCCTGATTATTGTTGTTGTTGTTCTGATTCTGGTTTAACTGAGGGCAGTTCCGCTTGAAGTGGCCTTCAGCACCACACTAAAAGCATCCCCTGTTACCTTGATGTCGCTGCTGGTTCTGTGGAGCTGGTGGTTGTTGTTGTTGGTTCTGATTCGCAGGTCGCGAGCTCCTGCAATCCTTAGCTTCATGACCCATCTTGAGACACCTCTGGCAACGACCCCTGTTGCACTGACCACTGTGGTGCCTGTTGCATCTATTGCACTTTGGGTGGTTTCCTCGATATCCACCCTGCCCTTGACTACCAGAAGATTGCTGACCAGGACTCTGGTAGTCATCGATCTTTCGCTGCTGTGCCTGGGACTGAACCGAAGTCGAACCCTTGCTGGAGGTTCCATCCTATTTTCGCTTATTGTCACTGGGAGTAGCAGAAGTAATAGTAGTAGTAGTACCGATGCGCTTAGGCAGCCTGTTCTGTTCCACTGCTTGGTCTGTGAGACGATGAGCAAGACGAGTAACATCCTGGATAGTAGCAAGGTTGGCTGAAGTCACATGGCTTTGAATTTCTGGTACTAAGCCTTTGAGGTACAACTCGATACGTTTGATGGGAGGATCCACCATAGTTGGACACAAGATGGCCAGCTCATTTGACCTTTTCGTATACGCCTCTATCTCTGATCTTGTCATCTTCAGGTTAAAGAACTCCACTTCCAACTTGTGGATGTCATCACGACTACATTATTCCTGCTTGATTAGTTCCTTAAAGTCATTCCATGGGGTGGCATTGGCAGCTACCAACCCCAACATTTGTACTTGTGCGTTCCACCAAGTCAACGCAACGCCTTCAAGAGTACCAGTGGCGTACTTCACCTTACAAGCCTCAGGGCATTCACACATTTTGAAGACCGATTCAAGCTTCACGAACCAGTGGAGGAGTCCAACGGCCCCTTCAGTGCCACTAAAAGTACTAGGACGATAGTCCATGAATGTTTTGAACGTGCACGCAGGCGGCTGAGCATGCTGGCCTGTTATATAAACGAGAGTAGGACAAAGTTAAACACAAGAGTTGGGTTAGGAGTGTAGGATCTAAAGGTCCTAGAGTGGGTTGTGACTGCAGGATATACTTCCTGCTTGGGCGGCTGCAAGTGCCGCAGCAACTTGTTGGTTAATCAGAGCCGTCAACTGGGCTTGAGTCATGTTAACGCGTCCAGCCATGATTTTCATATCAAGGGAAACATGAGTGAGAGAGGTTCGCGAAAGTGCGATGATAGAAGAGAGTAAGCACACATGCGTTTTCAAGCAATAGTTGTTACGTTTATCTAAGCATACCATGAGCAAAGTTCTGATGTAATCTAGCAAGTAGGCAATGTAAACATAAATCATATCACCTAGAATGTCGAGTCTTGCACGTGGAGCGAAGCGTCGTTGTGGATCGTTGAGCACTGTTCAGGTTATAGTCTGGTTTTAACAAAAAATTTTCCCTTATTAAAACCAAGTTCACTATAACCAATGGCTCTGATACCAATCTATCACACCCCCAAAATCCACACGCGGAGTATCACCGCTTGGAGGCGTGACTGACCAGGATCAAGCCACCAATCATATTGAACAATGTATGTAGTAAATATAATTCAACCAAACAATATGAAAGGTGTTCAAAACCAAAGCATAGTTAAGTGTTTAGCGGAAGCATAATTGTAAAACCCATTGTAAGTATTAAGTATGAAATAAATTTTATGTTTTTAGCATGGCACACACTACCATGCCCCACAACGACCGCGCCTCCCTGTGCAAGCTCCAAGAGTACCTAACGACCTGCAAGGCATGTAGCAACGAATCAACAACAAAGTTGAGCGAGTTCACAGTTGGTTGTTTAATTATAGCATTCGTTTCGTAAATCGTGTGTTCGTTTGTAACCCATGTATCGTATTAATTCGTATCGCGGTCACCCTAACATGTTTGCGAAGATTAGTGGGGGCTTCCCATGTGTTACGAGACCACGCGTATCGACTGCTACGAAAATGTAAGAGGTACCCTAAGTCAATGTCTATCAACATTGACCCTTTACCCATAGTCCATTAGTACACGCCCGTCCGACTGGCACGGTGTGAGGTTTGTTAAACCTAATAGCGCTATTAACTAAAGACCCGCTCGCCATAGGCCTCGGCGATTAAGTCGATAAATGAGGGACTTAAAGTGATAGAGTTGATGGTCTTATGGTAGTACGTATCCTGTTGTATGGGGAATACGCAAGTTTGTAGTTATCGTTCAGTTCTTTAACCCATTCCCAACCCTTGGGAATCCCATGCCTTGGCTAGAGTGTGAACTCACCTTGGTTTGCTCGGTATGACTAGTTACGTGTTCGATTTGCTCAACCCAAATCCTAACATAGTTACTAATGATAATCAGACTCGTATCAATGTATATGCATTTATGTACAGATTCAGATCACATACTTAGCAGGCAGCATATACCAGGAAAGTTATTGTATAACACATAATATATGTTCACATCTCAAAACAATTCACCTTATGCATACAAATTTTACAAACCCACTTAACAGTTTACATGTCACACACCAAGTGTGTGAATTCCTCAAATTATCAGCCCATCCGTAAAGATGCAGCCCATATTTAATCTAATTTGTGTGTGACCCAAGTGCACTAGACCAATATACATGTGAATGTGCTCATCAGTTATGTTCGGCCGCCCAATTTAACAACCCAATAGTTGAACCTACCAATTAAACCTTAACAGAATAACAAATAGTAACATTATCAATAACATGCACAATCCATCTCTTGTTTCAAAACAATCGACCGAACAGTTTTATTATCGGGATCATCTAAATCAGCTCTTAATAATTTCTTAACCAAAATTATATGCATTAACACTTAACTAAACATATATGTGAAACCATCACTTATTATTATAAAAATCGGACCTTATCAATTTAATTCATCAATTATATGCTATCTTTGTTCCATTATGTTAATCGGCCCAAACATGCAACTTGAACATCATCAACAGTAACCGTACAATCAAAACAGCCATTGACCATTATTGATAACCATGAATCTAATAATAATTTGGTAATTCATACACGTTAACATTAAATAATTCATCATCACAACTCAACACATATTACATGTTTCAACTTCAATCAGACCTATGTGAGCAAACCGTATCATACCACATCATCACATCATTTAATGCTCATAACATTAATAGACTAATTCTGACAACACACATGCATTTACTTGCTCAAGGTTATCCCCTTTGACTAATCAAACTATTACATATCATTCTATTAGACCGATAAAACTACTGCCATCTAATTTAATTATGAATCACATGTACAACACATACTATCATGTATCAATTTCAAAATATATGTATCAAAGGGACTCCGAACAAAGCAAGAATAATAGCACACTAACCGAGAGCTCGACTGGATTAAGATGTTGACCGACTAGGGGGGGGGGGGTTTCTCCTGCCGTACATAGGGTATGGAATAAGTAGGGTTTTGCCGATCACTTTCTCTTAATGATTAATATCAAAACACTAAAACCGGTTGTAACTGGGCCGAAGCCCATTCTGTTTTTCGTCGGCTTCTTTGACAAAAACACCAAAGTGTTTTCATCATGGGGAGGGTTTTTTTTGGGTAGAGGGTATTTCGGGTGGCAAAGGTCACACACTCAAAGCACATAACACTCTAACATATTAATAATACACAGAACATATCTCATCATATTTCGGGTTCCATTTTCATTAATTAAAACATATTATTAATACCAAACATAACATTAATATAAAACATATATTAACATACACACTTATAAGGCACACCATATAAATATATAAACAACACTTTGCAAACAAGTACTAGGTTAAGTCGAGTAGGAACCTTGAAAACTCGGGTTGTCACATTATCCCCAACTTGAAAGAAATTTCATCCTGAAATTTAGCATGTGGTTACTGAGGAAGCTAGTTGTGTTGTGTAATTTACTAGTTTTCCTGGGGTGTCACATCATCCCCCCGTTGATTTGGAATTTCGTCCCGAAATTCTGTAGTAGCTTCAGCCTCAGTAGTGGTTGCACTGTTTCCGAAAAACTGGGGATACTTGAGTTTCATTTGATCTTTTCGTTCCCAGGTAAACTCTGGGCCACGACGGGAGTTCCAACGAACTCGAACAAGAGGTATTCTGGTGTGCTTGAGGACCTTAACGTCCCGGTCTGTGATTTCAACTGGTTCCTCGACGAATCGAAACTGATCGTCGATAGTGAGCTCCTTCAAAGGAACGATGAGGGTCTCATCTGACAGACACTTCTTCAGATTCGACATGTGAAATACATTGTGAACTCCACTGAGTTCTGCTGGTAGGTTCAGTTTGTAGGCCACCCTGCCTATTTTCTCAATGATTTCGAATGGTCCAACATATCGTGGGTTAAGTTTGCCTCGTTTTCCAAAACGAACAACACCCTTCCCGGGTGAGACTTTGAGTAGTACTTGATCCCCAACCTGGAATTCGAGTGGTTTCCTGCCCTTATCAGCGTAGCTTTTCTGACGGTCATGAGCTGCCGCCATTCGCTATCGTATTTGTGCAATCCTTTCCGTTGTGTCTACTACCAGTTCTGGACCTGTGATCTGACTATCACCCACCTCTGCCCAACAAAGAGGTGATCGGCATTTACGCCCGTACAATGCCTCAAATGGAGCGGCTTGAATGCTGGTGTGGTAACGGTTGTTATACGAGAACTCCACTAGAGGGAGATGTTTTTCCCAGCCATTGCCAAAATCGATTACACATGCCCTAAGCATGTCTTCAAGGGTTTGGATGGTGCGTTCAGACTGCCCATGCGTTTGCGGGTGATAAGCTATGCTCATATCTAAACATGAGCCAAAGGACTTGTGCATTGCTTGCCACAGTTCAGAAGTAAAACGTGCATCATGATCGGAAATAATAGAGGTTGGCACCCCGTGCCTCGAAACCACTTCTTTAAGATAGACGTCTGCTAGAGTGGAGAACTTATCCGTTTCCTTAATAGCCAAAAAGTGTGCAGATTTTGTGAGTCGATCCACGATCACCCAAATAGTATCATTCCCACGTTGAGATCTAGGCAAGCTAGTAACGAAATCCATGGAAATTTGCTCCCATTTCCATTGTGGTATCTCTGGTTGTTGGTGTAGGCCCGATGGTTTCTGGTATTCAGTCTTGACTCTCGCACAAGTCAAGCACTTGCTAACGTAAGTTGCTATGTGAGCTTTCATGCTAGGCCACCAATACGTAGTTTTTAAGTCGTGGTACATCTTATCCGAACCAGGGTGTACCGAGTAGCGAGACTTATGTGCTTCATCCATCACCAGCTCGCGTAAGTTTCCATAGTGTGGGACCTAAATGCGCCCTGTAACGTAGTAGGCGCCGTCTTCCTTTTGTTCTAACCGTTGTCTTGAGCCGCGTAGGGCTTCAGCCCTGACGTTTTCTGGTTTCAATGCTTCTACCTGAGCATCTCATATCTGTGAAGGAAGACTAGATTGGATAGTAAGTTGCAACACTCGTACACGCCTAGGTGTAGTATCCTTTCGACTGAGGGCGTCGGCCACCACATTGTCTTTGCCTGGATGGTACTTTATAGCACATTCGTAATCATTCAACAGCTCGACCCATCGGCGTTGTCGCATGTTCAACTCCTTTTGCTTGAAGATATGCTTGAGACTCCTGTAATCGGTGTAGATAGTGCACTTGGTACCGTACAGGTAATGTCTCCATATCTTGAGTGCGAAGACAACAGCTCCGAGCTCCAGATCGTGTGTAGTATAGTTCCTTTCATGAACTTTAAGTTGGCGTGAGGCGTAGGCTATCACCTTGTCACGTTGCATCAACACACATCCAAGACCCTGAATGGATGCGTCGCAATAGACAACAAAATCTTCTGTGCCCTCTGGTAATGAGAGGATAGGTGCGCTACAGAGCCTATCCTTTAGATGCTGAAATGATGGTTCCTGTGTATTACCCCAACGGTAGATAACGCCTTTCTGAGTTAGTGAGGTGAGGGGTTGTGCAATCTTTGAGAAGTCTTTGATGAACCTTCTATAGTAGCCCGCCAAACCCAAGAATTGGCGGATTTCTATTGGTGTGCGAGGTGCAGGCCAGTTCTTAATCGAGTCTACCACGTGGCCTAGAAAGTGGACTTCACGAAGCCAGAAGTCGCATTTTGAAAACTTGGCGTACAGCTGTTCTGCTCGAAGGAGTTCCAAAAGGAGTCGTAAATGCTTCTCGTGTTCCTCCTGACTCTTGGAGTAAATCAAAATGTCATCGATGAACACAATTACAAACTTATCCAAGTAAGGCTTGCACACTCTGCTCATAAGATTAATATCAAAACACTAAAACCGGTTGTAACTTGGCCGAAGCCCATTCTGTTTTTCGTCGGCTTCTTTGACAAAAACACCAAAGTGTTTTCGTCATGGGGAGGGGGTTTTTCGGGTAGAGGGTATTTCGGGTGGCAAAGGTCACACACTCAAAGCACATAACACTCTAACATATTAATAATACACAGAACATATCTCATCATATTTCGGGTTCCATTTTCATTAATTAAAACATATTATTAATACCAAACATAACATTAATATAAAACATATATTAACATACACACTTATAAGGCACACCATATAAATATATAAACAAAACTTTGCAAACAAGTACTAGGTTAAGTCGAGTAGGAACCTTGAAAACTCGGGTTGTCACAAAAGTCAAGGAATGTGCAACTGTGTCATTGAGATTAAACACAATAGGCCGGTGTTTAATTCACTCAATGTTGGCTCTGATACCAACCTGTCACACCCCGATATTTCCACGTATTACTGGTGGGCCCGGAGGGGAGTATCGTGACGTAGTTGATATCATCATAGACAATTAATCACAGTTCAAATGCACAGCGGAGTGTTAAAAGTAATTTGTACAAACCGATTCGAAAGTAACAAAAAATATTACATAACGGGTTGTAAGAGGATCCACAGGCGGATCAAAACAAAAGAAGTAATGTTCAACAGACTTAAAGTGATAAAAGCTTGCAAGGCTCTTTATTTAATCACTCAGGAGTTCCAGTCCATTATGCTTAGTACCTGCACTTAATCTTTTTCAAAATACGTCAGTTTACACTGGTAAATACAATTAACTGACTCTTTTGAAAATATTTAAGAGAATTTATTTAAGTGCACAAGGCACAAAATTCTTTTATAACTTTGGACAATTATTTAAAATAATCTTGTAAAAGATTTATATGTTTGTCATCCATTCAGTAGCCCGGGTTAGAAGTACCAGGTTAAAGATTAATAGACACACCACGTAACATAAACCCACGACGAGTTAGCCTCAACAAGCAGGTACATCTTTCTACATACGCACTGGCAGGTGTATGCCTACACCCCGTGCTTAAGTCGTGGCCATTTCAATGAATGAGCCGAGGATATCCAGGACATGGTCATTAACCCCCCAAAGGTTTAAATCAAACAAAACAGATTAAACGGGTTATCTCAATGATTTAACCATTATTCGATTAAAGATTCAATACCCGACCAAGCGGTATTATTAAATATTGTATCCCAAGCCCGTATAAGGGAAAATAAGTTAAAAGTATTTACCTGAGCAAAATATAATTTTAATCTCAGCCGTATAACAATCAGCAAGTGCAAATAGATTTTACTGGGCTCCTAAATCTGGAACGAAGGTTTTAATAACCTATTAGATTCCTAACGGGTCTTACTTAAGTTTAAACTTAGACCGGTGAGTTTTAATGAAAGGTTTACGGTTCAAAACGCAAGATTAAGCGAAGACCGGACTAGAATGTATTTAGACTCGACAAGTATGAAGACTTGTATAATATGGGTAAACTAAACACATTCTGGATTTTGAAGTAAAAATGATAAGGTTTGACCCGTTTCGGTTAATTTATGCAAACTAGTTACATAAACTGTACCGAACGCAAATATGCTTAACGGGTAACCAAAAGAGTCATGTGCAGGTTTCACAAGTTAATATGCTTAAAATATGTTATGATAACAGTAGGATATCTTCCATTATGCCCAAAATGAATTTAAAATCAATTTAAGCCCCGTAAGGGTATTTTGCTCATTTTAAAGCTTATAAAAGAGGTTACATAGTAATCTGAGGTTCTGGTCTAAAATAATCAGTAAAAATATTTATTTTAATAAGTTACATCAGTAAGATATCGTACATATGTGAAATTTATCTTTTATGACCAAACTATGTACCGAAGGGGCATTTTGATCATTTCACATATGCTTTAAGGGTCAAATTTGGAAATCTGAGTTTAAAACTTTTACTTACTGTTAAAGTATAAAATTTATTCATATCAACAGTAGATATTAAGTCTTAGGTGCTAAATATGGTTTTAACCCATACTATGCGCCCAAATCGCATAAAAGTCGGTATTTGACGATATTCAGGTTAATTAAGGAAATCTGAGATTTTGATCAGCCTCTACTGTTTAAAATAATTTATTTGATGTATAAAATCAGTATAAAAAGGTTTGATATGTAAAGGATGTGTGAAACTCATTTTATTAGTAAAAGGGCATTATCGTCAATTACCGAGCCTATGCAAGAACCCTATGTTATGATCAGTTTAAAATTTAACAAAAATTTCCAAAAATCCCTAAATATTATATCTTAACAGTAGGTAGCAAGTTTGGTGTCAAAATTTGGGTTTAAATGGGTTTTATGCCAAAAATGCCAATTAATTAATTAAAAGCTTTCATTTTACGATATCCCGCATAACTCTTATTTTAGACCATAATCTGATGTCAAACTTTTAGGACATACTTAAATATAAGTAATAAATATTTTTGTCCTCTCACATTTTCAAAAATCTCGTTTTAATATCAAAAGGGCATAATGGCCAACTTTTAAGTATTTAACGGAAACATGCAATGAACTAGGATTTCTATGGAACCAAGTCGTATAACCTCAAAGGGTTATACTAACCTATAATATGGTCCTAAAGAAACCCTAAGGCATATCTAAATTAACTTAAATCGGGTAAGAACTGAAAGTCAAAGCAAATGTCTACTTTTGCGATTTTCGGTTCCGAACCGAGCCTAAACTCAGAATTGTCTGGTTGAACATGCTTAAACATGTTCTTATATTATTTACCAAGTTATTTTAATGTTAAAACATGTTCCATAACCTTTGCATTATCAGTTATGAATTTATTTGTAAAAATTGACACGTTTGACTTTTTATCATAAAGTTTGAATCGACAATTGACCAAGTAAAAGTGATAATCAGTAGGTGCCCTTTTAAGGGTTTATTACCTACATAATTACAACTCATAACCACTTTCAATTAGAATAATGACTGGACCGTTTGTGATTAATCACAAAGTCAAAGCTTAATTACGATAACTTTCACTTTCGGTCATTAAACTAATAAATCTTGAACTTAGGAAGCTAAGAACACTTACTAGGGGTACTTAGCACGAATATTGAACAGAGGAAAGCTTCCTTTAGCTCCAGGAGGCTTCAGGTTGAGAGTTGTGAAGTAAAACTCAATTGTGCAAGTGAACAAGTGAAACAATTAGGGTATTTATAGGAGATTTGAGTTTGCTAAGATCAAACCATATGTCCCTAGAGGTAATTCAGATGATCCCAAGTGTCCCTAGGCCAGTAAAAGCATTAAACAAGCCCCTAGATTCGATCAAAACCATGCAAAGGTGAAGAGAAGGGCAGAACCTGCACCTGTGCATGGATTCTGCCCAGATGTTGCCATCGCGCTGCACCACGGCAGAAAGGACTACCGGTGGCGCGACGCCACCACCCAGATTACCTGCCATTCAAGTTTCAAACTTGACATATTCACCCCTGGACCTTATAAAACGTAATATTTTCCATTCTAAGCACAATTAACCCATATAAATTATATTTTTATGATCCATGAGATATAACCAAACATCGTTAGGTCCGGTTTCGTTAAATGATAACCGAAAACACAAGTTTTGCCTCGTTGACGCTTTAAACCCCTTAATTACGAAAGTTGCCGTATTTATCTCAAACGATATCGAAACCTCGTGAAATTTTTGTCACTTATTCTTGGGAGCATAATTAATTGTTACAAGGCTCTAGGTTCATTAAAAGGTCACTCAAAGGTATTACTTAAACATGTTGACACATTTAACCCTAGCGTCTTGTAAACTTTCACTTTCTTCCACAAAAGGTTTCATATGATTTCATAATTTATTCGTTTAAGGGTATAACAACGTGTAGGGTTGTTGAAAGGAAAAATTTTCAAATGTTGACACTTTGGTTCCTTTTATGCACATATTTTCTTCATTTGTCAACTTTAGTCCCTCGAAACCAATTCGTTACACGTTTAAAGTTCATGACACATGTCGATACTATATTGGACGTGATTTTGCGAGGTGTTACACTTTTGTTGTTCCCATTCCAGTTCACGATCATCTTATCATCGGGCTCCCTGATGGTGAGCATGTCGTGGCACCGATCCTCGCTCCCGTTCCTCTCATGGTCATCCCTCCTGAGGATTGGCCATTTGATGATCTGTTTGACGATGATTTTGATCTTTTTGTTGATGGTCCTCCCGATGATGCCCATGGCGATGGAGAGCTAGATGAGGACGTTGTTGCTACCCCAACCTCTTGAGATCCCTGTTATTGAGATTTCCTCTGACTCTAGTTTGCACTCTGTCTCAGATTCCTTTGAGTCTGTGACATCTTCCGCCTTGCAGGCAGTTGGATTGCGACGTTATGCCACTGATTCTGACGATGATACGGCCATGTCAGTTGCACCATCCCCTCCACACGAGCTTGAGCCTGGTCTTGAGCTAGATTTTGTTCCTATTGATCAGCTTGATGCTGCACCTGCTGATCCAGAGCCGATACCTGATCCTGAGCCTTTGCCTTATCATGACCCTATTACTTTTGGCTTACCTGACATTACACCCCTCATACCTGACCCAGTTCCTGCACCAGTTGACCCTCCTTTTATTCAGCCATTCATTCCTCTACCTGCACCTGCACCCACACCCGCTGATGTTGCTCCTTTTCACCCAGTGGAGTCTGATGTTCATCGCGTTAATTTACCTATCGTTTTCTTGCAGGACATACCCACACCCCATCCAGGGGAAGGCACTCCAGGCCAGCAGCCTAGTCATGACCCTCATGTTTCAGCAGCTTTCCCACTCATACCTCAGTCTACACCTTTTGCTCCTTTTACTTCTTCACCACTCGATGAGCCATTCCGATGGTTCCCACCATACACCATGCCGATTTCTGATCCCTACCATCCCTCGCACTTTGCTGGTTATACACAGGATGAGTTACTTTTATCATTTCAGCTTTAGTTTGAGATCATGAGTCGTAGGATTTTGGAGCTTGCGATGACACCGTGTCCTTTACCATGTCCGTGTCAGCCTACTTTTGTTCCCCCTCGTTCATCATAGTCCCCATTTTCACATCCTCCTGCACCTCTCACTCCATTTCCAGAGTTTGATACTCAATTTCTTACCGTCGAGTAGCAGATCAGTTATCTGTTGTGTCATGTTTATGAGCTTGAGGAGGAGCTTGCGTATGTGCGCAGCTTGCTTTTCTTTCCTCCACTTCCTCCTCCACCATCATCAACATAGTTGGTTTTTGATTTTATGTAGGTAGCTTTGCTTTTGATGAGAGAACCACTATTGAGCCTAGCTTGTCAAGCATTTTAGAGACCACCTTTCGATTGTTTGACTTTTGTAGACTGATAGACTTGTTGGACAAGGGTAGTGTGACCTTGTGTTCCTTTTGATATGATATATTTGTAAAGCATGTAACATTACTTACCTTGGGGTCGATGATTAATGAAAGCTCAATCGTCATGTTCTCATTAAACATATTGTGGATTACTTATTTATGCTATAATTGTGTTGATTACTTGATTGCTTGCTATAATGAATGCTATTACATATACGTACTATATATTTATAAGACCTGACCTATCCAATCTTCTTTTAGAAGATGCCTCCTCGAAGGAACACTCAGTTTCTCACAACAGAGGCAGAACTGCAAGAACAAATTTCACAGGCAATCGCACAACATGAGGCCCTACGCTCCGAACACAGCGGAGGTACCTCAGGAAATAACCCACCTCACGGTAATGTTTAAGTCACTTAAGACACATTTCAATACGTTTGGACATTTCCATGTGCGTTTTGCTAATGATTTCTGTGAATTATGCTGCTTGTACAGGCTGTACTTACAAGCAGTTCCTTGACTGCAAGCCTCTGAACTTTGACGGCACTGGAGGCGCCGTAGCTTTCGTAAGATGGGCTGAGAGGACGGATTCTGTGCTGCGGATGAGTAAGTGTGCGCCGGAGCATCAAGTCACGTACATTTTTTAACTATTCCTAGATGGAGCTCTGTCGTGGTGGAACCTTCAGGTTCAGACTCTAGGCGAGGCTGTAGCGTATGCTATAACATGGGATGAGATGAAAGAGCAGATGCGCAAGAAGTATTGTTCTAGGGTTGAGATTCAGAAGTTGGAGACCGAGCTTTGGAATCTGAAAATGGATGGTCCTAAGATAGCGGAGTACGTGCAGAGATTCCACGATTTGTCTCGAGTTGTCCCTTACATGGTAGAACCGGAGTTCAAGCGAGTTGAATGTTTCATTTGGGGATTAGCACCCCAAAACCTGAGCATGGTGATGATGTGCGCAAAATGCAACATATAAATTACATCAAATGTGGCATAAAACTAACCCTTTTTTAGTACTAATGTTGGAAAAAGTGTGTTTTTGTCTTACTTTTGTATTTTCAGGGTTAAAAGAGCTTAAATGGACAAAAGAAGAAAAAATGTAGCTAAATCTAACAATAATACAAGAAAAGGGATAAACGTGGCATGCCCGACCTCCCGACAGCATCTTCCCAAGCAAAAATAAGAGAACAGAAGGCTAAACACGCCCCATGCTCACTGAGCACGGGGGCGTGCCCAAGTGGCTACAGAAAAGACAAAGTTGTAGAAGCTTCTATCACCCACCACGGGGGCGTTCCCAGTGGTCACGGGGACGTGGTCAACGCTAAGATTCACATAATCTAGGCAAATCTTGATAGTATAGATACGCTTCTACACACGGGGTCGTGCCCAGCGGACACGGGGGCGTGGTCAACTAATGCAGACAAACTGCATTTAATGAAGAAAGAGAAGATGGGTGGACACGGGGCACCCACACCCACCACCATCATCCATCATCCATCATAGAGTGTGTGAGTAGTCTCGGGATCCAAGATTAATCGTAAGAGTTCTTGACAATCAAAGGCCATGTTTTCCTAAGTCTCTTACATCACTTGGTGAAGACAAGTGTTTAGTGTAATACTTTTTTATTTTTAATCTTTTCGCACTTTTTATTTGGTTATGTATTAATGACTCTAATAACTAGCTTCTTATGTTGAAGGTGAATCTTCCTTATCATTTGTCCGTGGTGTCTTAGCATTATTTTACAGTCTATATAAAATAAAATATTTTCACCATTCATATCTCCATGGTCTATATGGAGATATGTTGGCTAGCT
>JARYGA010013700.1:10000-12500 GCA_030545235.1 Helianthus tuberosus
AATACCCAACTTGGCTGACAAGCTCAAGCGACTTTACCCATAGGCACGCTTGCCTGAATACCTATGGGGCCATGCAGGAACTACGTCGTCGGTCGATGATACATATTGGGCGTGCCCAATTCCACCGCGAGCAAGCAACGCCCCTATAGGCAGATTCCACCCGCTTGAACTAGCAATTGCGGGCTGGCTGTGCTGCCGGAACGTCACCTTAAAGCCAGCATCCTTGTGCCATCATCTCCTCCAGACAATAATACCCAACATAGCTGACAAGCTCAACCGACTTTTCCCATAGGCACGCTTGCCTGAATACCTATGGGGCCATGCAGGAACTACGTCGTCGGTCGATGATACATATTGGGCGTGCCCAATTCCACCGCGAGCAAGCAACGCCCCTATAGGCAGATTCCACCCGCTTGAACTAGCAATTGCGGGCTGGCTGTGCTGCCGGAACGTTACCTTAAAGCCAGCATCCTTGTGCCATCATCTCCTCCAGACAATAATACCCAACATGGCTGACAAGCTCAACAGACTTTTCCCATAGGCACGCTTGCCTCAATGCCTATGGGGGTGCCAAACTACCGAAGTGGGGCTCAGCATGCGTTTGACACCTCTTTCCTCTCCCTTGGGCACTCTTGGGGTAAAGACAACCGTCTCATCTCGCTCACAATGCATGTGCTTGCCTTGGCCTTGGCTTGGCCTTGGCATGCCTTCCTAGCACATGCTTCTCCTTGGCATGCCATCCCAGCACACACCAAGGCATGCCATCCCAGCACATGCCTTGGCATGCCATCCCAGCACATGCCTCTCTACCCCAAGAGTACTACCACCCCCCTATATATACATTCTGCACAAAAAGTAAAGTGACAGGAACAGACATTAATTTTTTGAGAAATCATAATTTTTGAAGGCAAGCACGTGGTCAGCCACGCTTTCAGGTCGTCGTGCGGGAACAAGGGCAGCGTGCTGGGCAGCGTGCTAGGCAACATGCCATGATGTGGGGCGCTTCCAAGGCAGCATGGCTTGTTTACTAGGCAACATGGTGCAATGTGTGGGGCATCGATCGATTAACTAGCAAACGTCGTTGTTGCTTGTAGGCATCGTGTGGGGCATTTACAAGGCACCGGGCTTGATTTATAGGCAACGGGGCTTGGGGAGACCGACGCCTTGCTTGTATAGGCTTTAAACCTCGCGTCTCGTGTGCTTCTATCTTGCCCTTGCTTGGGCACAGGGGTTGCTCAAGCCCCTGGTCTCCCCTATATATACATTTTGCACAAAAATTAAAGTGACAGGAACAGACATTAATTTTTCGAGGAATCATAATTTTCGAGGTTTACTGGTCGTCGAGGCAACGTGGGCAGGCAACGTGGGGGGGAGGGGCGCTTGGTGGGGGGAGGGAGGGGAGAGGGGCGCTTGTTCTCGGTCATCGTTGGGGCATTTGTGCTGTTATGCGCGCGCCACCAGCCTCCTTTGGCTTGGGCGCTCAGCTACCTTGCCCGGGCATGGGCTGCTCAACACCCACCCCTCCCCTATATATACATTTTGCACAAAAAGCTAAGTGACAGGAACAGACATTAAATTTTTGAGGAATCATAATTTTTCAAAACCCCATCAAACGACGTCGGATTGGCATGAAATTTTGCGTGAGACCTCGGTAACGTGTTTTAAGGGGTTTGGATGAAAAAAATTCAGTTTTCGGGTCCCGAGGGCCCGTTGGCCCGGCTCGGTCGGCCCGTGACGCTTGTTTGGCGTGGATTGTCCGTAACCCCATGAAAGAACGTCGGATCGTCGCGAAACTTTACGTGGCTGTTGTAGGGCCCAAGTAGGGTCGTTTCGGGTCACGGGCCGATTTGATCGGGTCAAAACGTTGACTGGGCTCGGGTCGGGACCGAGCGCCCGTGTGGTTCAACCATAGCCGTATCAAACGAGGTCGGAACGGCACCAAACTTCATGTGAGCCATCGGGACAAGTTGACGGTGGTCTTGGGAAAGAATAATCTGGATTCGGGCCTGCGGGCCCGGTACGTCCGTTTTCTCGGGATTCTTCGTAACAGCACCAAACGACGTCGGACAGCCACGAAAGCTGACACGGTTGTTCACGGGCATTCTTATGGTGGTGTCGGGTCACGGCTTCACGTCTCGGGTCAACGTGTTGACCGGGCCATGTTCGGGCCCGATTTGTCGTTGGGCCTTGGGTCGGGCCCGTTGTGCTCGGATCGACACCAAACTTTGTACAGGTTGTTCACGGGCCATTCTTACGTGGTTTGTGAACAGGAGTTCACGTTCTCGGGTCAGGTCTTCATTTGGGCCTTGTTCGGGCCCGATGTGTCGTTGGGCCTTGGAGCGGGCCCGTTGAACGTCGGATCGCCACGAAAGTTGACACCGTTGCTCGCGGACATTCTTATGGTGGTGTCGGGCCACGGCTTCACGTTTCGGGTCAACGTGTTGAACGGGCCTTGTTCGGGCCCGATGCCGTTGGGCCTTGGGTCGGGCCCGTTATGCTC